>OY829915.1:207247187-207433420 GCA_963691935.1 Nephrotoma guestfalica
TCGTTGGATGACAATTTGTTGGTAGGACCCACCGTACAAGATACCCTATATGCTATTCTCCTCAGATTTCGCAAACATCCAATAGTTTTTACGGCAGACATTGAGAAAATGTACCGGCAGATTGCCATGCACCCAGCTGACACCGAATACCAAAGAATTGTGTGGCGGGAGAATCCAGCAACACCGATTGAACATTATCGTCTAGTAACCGTAACATATGGAACCGCCTCCGCTCCGTATCTAGCAACCAAAACGCTGATTGAACTAGCCGATGAATTTCAAGAGCAGTACCCAATCGCCTCCAAAATTGTTCGTGAGGATTTATATATTGATGACTTAATGTCGGGGCTAAGACGGAAGAAGAAGCCATACTGCTAAAGGACCAAGTTATTACAATACTAAAATCCGGGTGTTTTCATCTTAGGAAGTGGGCCACGAATTGCCAAGCATTATTAAACACCATTCCATTGGAGAATCAAGAAGTGGTTCCTATTCCAATTCGCGAAGAAAATCGATCCATAAAAATATTAGGACTAGAGTGGACTCCGCAAACCGATAACTTCCACTTTAAAGTGTCCATTTCAGCACAACCCACCATGACCAAAAGAGGAATGTTATCAGAAGCGTCCAAGATTTTCGATCCTATTGGGTGGCTATCTCCTTCTACAGTGATGATCAAGATTCTCTTCCAATCGCTATGGCTATTAAATCTTCAGTGGGATGACACTCTACCTACCCACATCACCAAGAGATGGACAGCCTTAAGAGAGGAGTTAACGAAATTAGAGAAAATTGCAATACCTCGTTGGCTTCATACCGAAGAGTCAGATTTCCAATTGCATGGCTTTTCCGACGCATCAGAAGTAGCATATTCGGCCGTTATTTATGCTAGAACGAAAAATAAGTTTGGGAAGTACGAAACGACCATCGTAACGGCGAAAACCAAAGTCGCACCCATTAAAACGGTATCAGTTCCAAGATTGGAACTATGTGCTGCGCTTCTATTAACCAAGCTGATGACAATGGTGGTTAAATCGTTACAATGTCCTGCGAGTGAGTTATTTACCTGGACCGACTCTACAACTGTGTTATGGTGGTTATCAGCGCATCCCCGATCCTGGAAGTCATATGTAGCGAACCGCACCTGTGAAATTTTGGAAACTACATCTCGATCGACATGGCGTTATGTTCCGACAAAAGAAAACCCAGCGGATTGCGCTAGCCGCGGCATTTTACCGTCTACCTTGGTCAACTTTGAACTGTGGTGGAAGGGACCTAGTTGGCTTCGTGAATAAAAGGTATTGTGGCCTGATCAAACACAATTGCAATATTCCGCTGATAGTTCCGAATGCAGACCATCTACAGTGGCCAATTACCACGCTGACGTCGAAAATAAGTTCCTAACAAACTTGGCCCAAAGACCCTTCAAATTTTCCAAACTCCTAAGGGTTATTGCTAGAATATTCCAATTTTATTCCAATCTACGAAGAGCGATAAACGGTGAACCAAAGGAAGACCTCCTATCAACAACCAACTTTAAATTGGCGTCAGAACGAGTTATCAAGTGGGCACAAATGGAAGCGTTCACTGCCGAAATTAAGAACATACAGCGACAAAAGGTATTACCATCGTCAAGCAAGTTACTTCCCTTAAATCCATTTCTCGACCAGTTTGGTTTGTTGAGGGTAAGCAGTCGCATCCAAAATGCCAACGTATGCTACAGTGTGAAATTCCCAATAATATTACCTGCGAATCATATTATAACCGACTTAATAATTGATGAGACACACCTAAAATATATACTTACACGCACCGCAATCCGTCATGATAACTACTATACGACAAAAATATTGGATCATCAATTGCAAAAACCTAATACGTCAACATATTCACAAGTGCATACCTTGCACACGTTACAAAGCCACGAGAAAAACCCAACTAATGGGTGAATTACCACCAGAACGGGTCAACTTTAAATACGCATTCTACCATACCGGAGTCGATTATGCTGGTCCCATATGGTTAAAAGCAATGACGGGCAGGAAATCTGTCTCACATAAAGCGTACATAGCCATCTTTGTATGTTTAAGTAGCAAGGCCGTTCACATTGAATTAGTTAGTGATCTAACCACCAACGCGTTTATCGCATCCCTGAAACGCTTCATGGCTCGGAGAGGAGTGGCTGCTGACATGTTCAGCGATAATGGCACCAATTTCGTTGGAGCCAAAAATACCTATGCTGAAATTCAAAAATTAAATAACTCTAAAAGTCATAATCAATTAATTTCTAATTTTTTATTAGATTACAATACAAATTGGCATTTCATCCCACCATCAGCTCCGCATTTTGGTGGCCTCTGGGAGGCCGCAGTTAAATCTACTAAATACCACGTCCGAAGAGTACTTGGCACCACACTGCTGAATTTCGAAGAAATGTCTACGTTCCTGACACAGGTTGAAGCGATCTTAAATTCGAGACCGCTCTGTTTATTATCACCACAACAAGAAGATGCGCTAACACCGGCACACTTCCTAATCGGGCAACCGCTGACGATGATTCCTGAACCGGACTACAAGCCTATTTAACAAAATCGGCTATCACGATGGCAGCTCATTCAGAACCTGATGCAGCATTTTTGGGCTCGTTAGCATACGGAGTACCTAACCACGCTACACAATCGATCGAAATGGCAGCACAAGCACAATAACTTGAAAGTCGACGACGTCATAGTAATTCGAGATGAAAATATGACTCCAGCAAATTGGCCACTCGGAAGAATCATTGAAACTCATCCAGAGAAAAATGGAGTTGTTCGTGTAGTCACTCTTCGTACTAAGGCGGGCATAATCAAACGACCGATCGTAAAGCTCGTCTTACTACCAGTAGTTTGAACTAAATAGTTCAAGGTCGGCGGAATGTTTGGTATCACCAAACAATGTACACACCAACACCTGCATTTATTTAAATCAATTAAAAATTTTCAATTATCAATTAAATTTTTGTGGAACTTTGATTGTGCGGCTAGTAATTCGAATATTGCGTTTAGGTGTTTCGGTTTGTAATTACATATTTTGGTTATGAGGGTTGATACAAATAAAGAATTATGGTTGCGTTCGCCGTTCATTATCAATACTTCCATAGAAGTTATCATCGCTGCAGGCAGAAATATTTGACTTTTATAAATTTATATTTTTTGTTAATGGAGTTTCTATTGTTTATTTTAATATAATATAAAATAATGAAAGATATATTGTATTGTGGCTTTTTTACACTTTTTCAAACGTGATTCAACCAAGTTAAAAAGTCCACTCAAACGCTCGATTCGGAACACTACCTTTTGTTTTTTTATGTTCGCGATGCTATGCCATGTTGAACATTTGAAGAATGAAATTCGATAGTTTAATCAAGTGCGGCTGAATTTAGTAATTAAGGGTAAAAAAGCTGATTTAGCATAATAATAGTATTATTTGGTCAGACGAGGTAATAAAATTCATACGTTTTCCGGATTTAAGTATTTCGTTAGATTTCATTTTAAGGAAAATATTTCATTGTTGTTTATCTCCGTTTATTTTATCGGTATCTTGAAGACTTTGTGATTATGTGGAATGAACTATTGATCTTTGCTACTAAATAGACTATTGGTTGAACAAAACATTTTGTCGGTAAATTTTCCTTTCCACTAATTGCGATTTTTACCTCTTGCTATACAAACTTAATAACTAAGTTCTCTTTAAAAAAAATCGTTCCACCTTTAATACAACATTTTCTTCACTAATTTGGTTTCTTATTTCATCGAATCAGGAAAATACAAACAACAACAGCAAAAATTATTTTCTTATCTTCAATTTTAATTAGAAATAAGCTAAAAACTAAAACTTTTAACATTTATTTTTATTTCTATAAAATTTCTTATTTATCCTCCTTTTCCAAATTGGAACTAATTCAACAAATAACAGCAACACCAACAAAGACAACGTCGTATACATTATATAGGTACTGTACTTAATGGAGCAACTTTTAAAAGATACAAATTATAGAATAGGAAGGCGGCGAAGAAGAAAATGCTTTCATGATCTGATTTAGCATTTAGACTTGCTGCTTACACCGAAAAGTTAATTAAACCGAGCGTCACTTAATTTTCTTTAAGAAAGACTCCGCCCCGAAGAAAATTCGTGTGTAATTAGAATATTGTATTTTGGTTTCATTTACGTGTATTGTGTACCACTGTACACACCACGATGTACTCGATTCGCGTCTATGTACTTTGTACTTACAACCCATATTTTCGAGGTGGCAAGAAAATATAAAAACAAGGAAAACTAATTTATTTTGACATCAATGAGTTTGTAAAGTAATTTTTAATTTAACTTTTATTTGTAATTTAATTGACATTTGATTAAAGAGAACTTTTTTGTGTTTTTATATTTTAATTATGACGGAAAAGTAATTACGGCAGAAATCACAAAAGGAAATAAGGATTAGCTTGTTGAGATTTAAAAAAATAAGCGGGGATTAGAAAAAAAAGAACGCGGGTGGATTAATCGATCGGAAATGAAGTAAGCCTACGTAATCCTATATAAAGGTTTAGGATTTGGGATAGAGGATTATTTATTGGATGCTTGTTCCACTGTTTCATACACCCGTAAACTTTAAAATTTATTCTGATACCTTTGATATCGGCTCCGTGGTATCGTAAAGGGTGGCGGCAAATATGAATAAAATTACGAATGTTTTATAAATTTTGTAGTTTGGCCACATTTTTTTTGGTTCAAATTAATTATGCAAAAACGTATTACAGACATATTATGTGCGCATAAATGAGATGAGGGTGGAAGTCACAAGAGAAAATAAACATTATTTTGGATGTTGATATGCCTCAATAATACGTTTAGATGCTTCAGATGAAACGACGTTTGTCTTTCATGCCCTTATATTACATAGCTAACTGCTAAATATAAAAAAAATCATTTCAACAAGACTTGACAAAGAGACAATAGACATACTTAATAATACCCAAGAGACTCATTGACACAAGGTACTTGTGCTTCTCTCGTACGCTTGTTGAGTTTTGTTGAATTTCACGCTATTGCCATATAATCATCGTCGTGTTACTGTAGTAATTTTTATGTCACCTTAACAATCCTGTTATATTTACATTAACTTATATGAAATAATCTTGTTGTCGTGCATGTACAATGGTTTGAGCTACATCGAAAATTATCGTATAATAAGGTTTAATGTATTGCATGAAAGGCACTCGATGGTAATTTGGTGTAATGAATATTGTTCCTGCAGGATAAATGACGGTTGGTGCCGAATGCTTGGACGAAATAGAAACGTAACGAAATGAAATCAAATTTGGTTTATTAAAATGATTATGTTTATTGTGGCAAACGATTTAATAAAATTTCATCCTTGGATTTATTTGGGCTAATAAAAGGAGAGTTTTTCAAATTTCTGCCATAATAACAAATGGAGGGGTGAATATCTTGGGCCAACGCCTGACTTTTTTTTTTATTACGAATGTATAAATAGCAAGGATCTCCCAATTAATGGAAAAAGTTTTAGTGTGAAGTTTTAATCCGAATAGTCAATCCGCCTGAACTGTAGAGACGTCGAATGAAAAATCACGCCTCATACTATATATCCATTGGTTGGTAGTGTGCAGTTTGATACAGTAATTACTAGATTTTATCGATCTAGTGCAGCATATGATCGGTACTTCGCATTGCGTTTGATTGATTGGAGTGTTGATAATTGATGATATTTCGCATAAGAATTATACAAGCTGGAATGCTTGACATCGTTTCACATATTTTCTTGCTATATAATCAGCGGAGCTACAGTTCGACACGAACGAAAGCGGTAACATAATTTCGATTATTACATTTTTCTGAGTTACTCGGCTGCCTCTATACACCTCATGGAGAGCTTGAATATTTGTCGGAGGTAGAGTACGAGTATAATAGTGCTGTCGAATAAATTGTAACTTAACATTTGGTGAGTGTGTGTGTGTGGATGGATGTAGGATTTCTTGATGGGCATGATACAGCACATCAAGTAAGCCGTTTTTCATATCCTGGGCCTCTGCCATCGAATGCTCTATAATCTTGTATTTTGTTGATCGTTGATCATGTTGTTTATCGGTAAGGCTTGTGTTATGTTTTACTAAATTAATGGCGCCGACTACAGCTGTTTCATTTTGGTAAGAGCCAAAAGATGATTCTCATCATTGTTAATTTTCTCAAATCGGCACTCATATTTTTCAGCCTTTCGTAGAGTAAGGACTCCGAACATGCCCCATAGTGTAATGCCCACTGAGTATCCAAAACCTCGTTTCACTCATTTGCGATCCTTGTTGCTTTCGAATAATTGTTCGTTGTTTGCTACTAAAGGGTGGCTAAATTTTAAGGGCCGACGTTGAATGTGAACCACACCTAAACGTCAAGTTTTTTTTGCATTTAATTTGACATTTCTCAATTTCAGACTAACTCAATTTGAACCATGGAAAGATACACAATCGAGCAACGCGTTAAAGTTATTCAGGCATATTATGAAAATGGGCATTCAAATCAAAATGCATATCGTGCACATCATCTTCAGTGATGAGGCACATTTTCACCTCAGTGGATTCGTCAATAAGCAGAATTGCCGCATTTGGACGAATCATAAGCCAAGAGTGGTTGTCGAAAAACCAATGCACCCACAAAGAGTGACTGTTTGGTGCGGTTTATGGGCTGGCGGCATCATCGGGTCGTATTTTTTCCAAAATGAGGCCGGCCAGGCAGTTACTGTGAATGGTGTTCGCTATCGTGAGATGATAACGAACTTTTTATGGCCCGAATTGGAAGACATGGATGTGGACAATTTGTGGTTTCAACATAACGGTGCCACTTGCCACACAGCTAACGAAACAATGGCTCTTTTGCGCGACAAATTCAATGGCCGTGTTATCTTACGTGATGGCGATGTCAATTGGCCGCCAATATCATGTGATTTGACACCGTTGGACTTCGTTCTTTGGGGTTATTTGAAAGAAAAGGTGTACATCGATAAGCCAGCAACAATTCAAGAGTTAAAGGATGAAATAATTAGGCACATTAACGGCATAGAACCTCAATTATGCCTAAGCGTCATCGAAAATTTGGACCATCGGGTGGAGGTGTGCCGCCGAGGTCGCGGCGGTCATTTGGCCGATATTTTGTTTCATACATAATTGAACCATAACCATATTATCATAATAAAAAGAATTGACAATAGTTTCCTAAATAATTTGTGTTTTATTCAAAATCAACATCGGCCCTTAAAATTTAACCACAATAAAAATATACTTGAATTGCCACAGAAGTTGCTGTATAATCACATTGCATTCTAAACCGGACAGCTTCCGACAAGTTTTTCTTGTTCATGTGGCTGTTTGACTTGCTTCGTTATCGTAAGTTTCATTATCGAGGTAAATGTCAATACACATTCCTTACTTGGAAACGAATCGTTTGTAGGCCGCAATAAAAGATTCCATTGTAAGACAGCTCACTATGTATCCCCTACCGCCCTGTATCCCCTTCTTTTGGTTGTTATTAATTGGATAGGGCCGTGCAACGTACTATAGTGTGAATCTTCAATGATTTGCACCGTTATTATGTTGTGTTTCTAAGAGATGACGTAACTTTAGTACTAAATATTCTGTTACAATGGTACCTACGGCGCTTTAAAGTGTTGATATTCCACATTAAAATTTAGCTTGTCATTATTCGTGAAAGCGTAAACAACATATTTTTGTATCCCGTTTAAACATGTCAAATTTCGTACCATTAAAACAGCATTTGCGGGAAGCATTAATTTTACTTTAATCAAAAGAAAAAAGCTGCTGAAAGTTTTCGTTTGCTTAAACGAGTTTGCAACGAGCTCAAACAGATAAAGAACTTGCAGTTAAATGTCACTCAAGCAGCCATAAGCAAACGTTTACATGCCATGAAAATGATTTAAAAGGATGCTAGTGAATTTTATCCAAACTAATCCAAAAATACAACAACAACACACTTATTGTAATAGTATTGGTGAAAGCAAACATTTAGGTGAATTTATATTAAGTAATTTAGAGGAGATGTGGTTTTTTAATTGGCCTTAGGTACATTCCAAAGCCATTCTAAGTATTTTCTAAGCATTTAGCACAAACTTCAGTGATACTGGTGGACTACTGAAACAAGAAGGAGTGTCCCAAGTAAGTTATATGATTTTCTAATGGGTCTGACAGGGTGTTCCATGAGATTTAGAAATGTAGTTATTTTAATGAGCCTTATGTACATGGGGTAGGTTGTACCTAACTAAGGCCCATTAAAATAATAACATTTTTAAAACTCATGGAACACCGTGCCAGATCGATTAGAAAATCGTAATACTTGCTTGGGACACTCCTTCTTGTTTCAGTAGTCCACCAGTATCACTGAAGTTTATGCTAAATACTTAGAAAATACTTAGAATGGCTTTGGAATGTACCTAAGGCCAATTAAAAAACCACATCTCCTCTAAATTACTTAATATAAATTCGCCTGAATGTTCACTTTCACCAAACTATTACAATATGTGTGTTGTTGTTCTATTTTTTGGATTAGTTTGGATAAACTTCACTAGCATTTAAAAGGAACGAAAATGAGTATCACATGAACTGACTGCAGTCAACATTGAAAATCGTTTAATGGTATGCAATTCTTTGCTTACAAGACACCGAAGATGGCATTTTTGTCTCAAATTGTGACTGGCGATGAAAAATGGATTTACTACATTAACTCTAAATGCAAGAAATCATGGATTCATCCAGGCAAGCCATCCACGTAAACAGCAAAAGGAAACATTCATGTAAGTAAGGTTATGTTGTGCATTTTATGGGATCAGAAAGGAGTGGTGTACTATGAGCTGCTAAAACCGAACGAAACTATTACTGGTGAACGTTACCAATAACAATTGATAGATTTGAACCATGTGACGAAACCCGTCTAATTCCAGCCAACACATAGCGTAAAATGATTTTGCTGCACGACAATGCTCGGCAACATGTCGCAAAACAAATAAAAAATACGCTGGAACTACTTAAATGGGAAATTCTACCGCATGCTCCCTATTCACCAGATTCCTATTTGTCCCGATCAATGCAAAGCGATCTTCAAGACCAGCACTTCAGAAACCACGAAGAAATCAAAAAATGGCTCGACGAATGGATCGCATCAAAAGACAAATAATTTTTTTTTCGATGGCATCCATTAAGTACCAGAAAGGTGGACTAAAGTCATAACGATGGAAAATATTTTGATTAAAATAAAATTTACCAGTTCTTAGAAATAAACGTATTTTTTCTGCAATATTTGACATACATATTTGCTGATCGTACTGTGGTGCCATCTATTACAATTTTCTGCATTACGATATAGAATACTTTTGGGATCAATTAAAATTTACAATCTAAACAGTGTTATACAAAATAAGATGTACATAGGTTTCATACAATAAAAAATCATTAAGTAACTGTGTACACGATGTTCGAGATATGTAGTAAATGCAGCGTAGAGTGGAATGGGCGCGAATTTTCATAAATACATCGACTTGCAACCAATTAATGAAGCCTAAATAAATGCAATGGTACTGTAACGCTTGTTCTGAAGTCATGCTCTTTTTTGCAAAACTGAATGAATGCGCTGGTAATATGGTGAATCAGTTTGAATAATTTTCTAGAGGAAGCACTAGTCGAATACCGCTTTGATTTAAAAGCTGGATGATCTAGGTGCATTTGATTGTTATATGCTGCGTGCTAGAGGGAGAAATATGGCTACATTATCGTTCGTCTCGTTTAAGGTACTGTGGACAGACAATTTTTCAGTTAATTTTTATCTTCAACTTTCTTGCCAAAGGGTACTTTTGTCAAAAAAACAGCGGTTTAACTCACTGTTAAAATTAAATGTAGCGAGTTTTTGATTTTCTTCTTCCTGCAAAGCGTTTAAGGACTTTATTAAAGATGAGATACTACCGATAATGTATGCTAAAGATCATATTTTATTTGCAGGCAGTTTTAATTTACCAAAAATTGCCTGGAGATGGGCAGAAACTTTTATAGATCAACTGTGGTTGACCTATCGAATCAGGTTTTAGATAACTTTGGAAATTTTAGCACTCGTCTGTTCAACACGGTTTTTAACGATCATGGACGTGTCTTGATTTACCTGAACATTCTAGTATCTATCTCACACCACATTAGATCTGGTTTTATTTTATTTATATTGATCCTTGCGAATTTAATAATAATGAATTTAAATACAATTTTATGAAAGCGCTTTTTTTAATTTTCTACTAAACGTTGATTGGATAACACTGTTCAACTTATAAACAATCTGGTGACATTAATGCTAAACGAAAGTACTGCGATTTGTGTAACGAGTTTAAAGATTAAAATTTTTTCTTATATAGAAGGTATATCCCACAGATACACAACGAAATTTGTTCCAATCCGGAACGAGCTTTTTCATTCATTAACACGAAGAGGAAATCACAAGGCGCGTAAATGACCCATCGCTCAAATGACGGCACCAATATAAATTTAAGTCCATTAGATTTGCAGTCTTCTGCTAGGATTCAATTTACGTTTTCTAAAGTACCTTACGGTTTGCAAGGTTTAAAAATTGACAAGGGTACATGGCTCGATGGCATTACTCCATTGATATTGACCAAATGTGCCTATTCTATATGTAATTCATTCCTTCACTTGTTTAACTTAGTCTTTAACGAGTCTTTTCATTGCTTCCTTTCCCGAGGTTTAGAAATTGATTTGTTATACTTGTTATGAAGGAATATATGGCAATGATTCCACAGGAGCTCGTGAGCAGGTTGATGTGATTTATACCGACTTTTCTAAAGTGTTTGACAAACTAAATCATTCAATTCGTTTTCAGAAATTGATGACGTTGACGTTCTTATATAAAGTGTCGTCTGCCTGGGACCAATACTTTTGTAGATGTCTTTTATATGCAGATAATCTAAAAATGCATGCCAACATTAATTATTTTATTGATACTGAACCTTTGCAGCATGAACTTCACATATTTTGTAATTGGTGTGTGTTGAATAAGTTGTCCTTGAATGCTAATAAATATAAAGTTTTATCTTTCTCAAGAACTTAGACATCTGGTATTGAGGCTTCATATGTCTGTAACATTCCAGATTTTGGAACAATTTTGTCAAGTAATCTAACATTCAATAAATACAATGACTACATAATTTGTAAGCGTATTCCATGTTCGAATGTTCCAATTTCGCGATCCCTAAACGTTAAGATCTCTTTATATTATACCTATGTCATGCGGCCGAATTGAAAGCTTTTAAACACTATTCTTGATATCTGCTTTGTATGTTTATGAACCGTACCGAAATCACCACTTAATGGTTAATTTAATAAGTATAGATCATTCTGTGATATTCTGTGTTCTAAGATTGATTGCCCGGACTTGCTTGGAAATTTGACCATTTATGCTCCACAGAGAAATTTAAGATTGCGGCCCGGTTTTCTCTGTATTCCATTTTGTACCAACAACTTTAACAGCAACTCATTTGAACGCAGACTTCCATTATAAATGAGCTCGTATGCTCAAACTATGGTCTATAGTAAAGTAGGGTGATATGGAAATGCGGGTGAAATGGCTTAGGTGTAATTTCTCTCACTTCTCTTTCAATAAATCATCAGCTGAAACTTTTATTTTGTTAGTTGCAAAATAAATTTCAAACGGTACAGTTCTGTGCGTGTTGTGCCTAATACTTTTTTTTATGTGTGGTTTTATGGCATGTGTAATTCGGTAAGTAAACGTCCCAGAAATATGAAATCGGTTTCGAAATCAACAGAAATGATTACTTTTTGATTATTGCGACCGATAGGTTATGTTTACGTTCGTGTGGGTTATTCTTATTCAACCGTGTTAATATCATATGGGTGAAATAGCATTTTTAACTTGGAGGAGATATGGTACACTAATTATTTTTTTATTTATATAATTAAGTCTGTTTATTTTGTACAGGAATGCCTACAGTATATAAAAGAAAAAGTTCAGCTAGATCCAGTTGGACAGAATCACAATTGACAAATGCAATCGAAAGCGTAAACAACAAAATTTCTCCAATTAATGAAGCGGCCAAACAATGTAGAATTCCGGGCACTACGTTACGAAGACATTTAAAACTAAAAACCATAAGCTAACCCACTCTTGGATCTCCTTCTTGTTTGGGCGCAGAATATGAGTCAAAATTAGTATCACGTATTAAAAAGTTGCAGGCCTATACATTTGCACCTACTAGAGATGAAATATGTTGTCCGGCTTTTAAATTAGCTGAAAAATGTAAAATTAAACACAATTTCAATTGACGAACGAAAAAAGCCGGGACAGGTTGGTTTACTCTTTTCATGAAACGTCACCTAAATGTATCTGTAAGAAAATCGGCAGGACTATCAAAACCACGTGCTGATGGCATGAACAGAGATGAAATAAATGTATATTTTACCCTATTGCGCAACATTATAGAAGAAAATGGACTAATGGATGAACCTGGGCATATCTACAATGTTGATGAAACTAGCATAACATCGGCTGAGAAAGGAGAAATAATTACCGTGATAGCTTGTTGTAATGCCGAAGGAAATTTCCTTCCACCAGCATGCGTTTTCAAGAGGAAAAATAAAAAAATAGAATTTGAAGATGGGATACCCCCCTGATCGGTTGTTTATATGAGTGCGAAATCAGCCTACGTTAACAGCCATATATTTTTTATTTGGTTGAAAGATCATATTTGTATTAGAAAACCGAACGGCAAGGGGATTTTAATGTTAGACGGCCATTCGTTCCACTGCAATAACATTGAATATGCAGCCGAAAATGATGTGATTCTCTTGTGTTCACCACCGCGCACTACTCAATTTTTTCAACCCTTGGATAGAGCATTTTTTAAGTCCTTCAAATTACATTTTTGTAATTGCATGCGTCATTGCAATTTATTCATTAGAGCCAATCCTACGCGGAACATAAATTGCCTTCAATTTGGGAATTTATTATCCAAAGCTTGGAGCGAAACAGCTAATACAAATAACTGCGTGTCGGCATTTTCAGCAACGGGCATTTACCCAAGAAAACTCAATTTACCCTCAATCCAGATAAAATACCGGAATATGCTTTTATTAGCGTCCAGCGTGAATCAGACTATAATTATCTCGATAGGGTAACAACTAATGCGGGACCAATAATAGTAATATTGGGTTCAACTACCCCGCCACAACAGCTGTTATATTACTCCGCAATGCAGCCTTATAACACCAGGCAAGTTGTTAGATATAACTTCGCCAGTACCAGAACATCAACTGTTTCCGAAAATGTGAGTGTGCGAGCTTTGACTTCTATCGAAAATTTGGCTAGAGTAAAGCAAAAAACAAAAAAAAATTAAAAAGGAGCCTGAAGTTAACCAAAAAAAAAACCAAAAAAAACTCCAAGAATAAGAAGAGACAATTAACAACAGACCCACATTTACCATCTTCAGAGGAAGATCAAGGACCGCTTGAATTAAATGATGATTCCAGCGGCGCTAAAGATTTCGAATTAAATAATTGTGTGGGTTGTGGTGAAAAATATGTTGAAACAAAGAAAACAGCCGAATGGATGCAATGCGTGACATGTGAAAGGTGGTCGCATGACTGTTGTTCAGCATTTGTTAACACATGTAATCAATGCGGAAATAAAACTATCAAGCAATCCTGTTTACCGTTTCACCCTGCACCTAGTGCCACATCACCCGACAGTTAGGGTGATATTGTAATTTCGAGCTATAATTAATTTTTTTATATTTTAAGGCGTCTACATGCATTTTATGTAATTTTTATATTTGTTTTTGTTTCAATATAAAATCTCATGTGTTTTTTTACTTATAGGAAATTTACAAAAAATATGCCATATCTCCCTATTTTACTATACGCAGTTCTTTAAAATTTTGTATAAGTAACAAATAAATCATTAAATAAATAATTTTAGTTCAAATACAAATTCTACGGATATATGTAAAGGGTTATCCAATTCGAGGTTGATAAAGTAGAAATCTGTATACCGACATCTGTCAAAGATAAACGTCAAGTACGCTGTCATTTATTTAGTTGACATTCTGCCATTTAAGAATATGGAGCATTAACAATCGACCAACGCGTTAAAATTGGGTGTTGGAAAAACAGGCCGTCGATGCTGATTTTTCGAACAAAATTTTCTTCAGTGATGAAGCTCATTTTTCGCTTGGTGGATACGTTGATCCTGTGATTTAACGCCTTTGGATTTCTTTTTGTGGGGCTACGCGAAAGATCGTGTTTACGCAAACAATCCTCATACTCTTGACGAATTGAAAACTAATATTCGTAAGGTAATGGCCGAGATACCGCCCGAAATGTGCCGAAAAGTCATTGAAAATTACCGCAAAAGAATCAAGGCCTGTAAGAAGTCCCGTGGAGAACATTTGAATGATATCTTGTTTAACTAAAAATGGCAAGGATCAATCTGTAAAATGAAATAAAAATTACAATACATTCCGAATATTTTGTGTGTTTTTTTTAAGTTTACTTTATCAAGCTTGAATTGGATAACCCTTTATTTGGCCCAGAGCCCAATTCACTAAGTTGACACGGAATGATTTTTTTCTAATTTCCTAAAAATAGGACATGAGTGTGGCCATCTCATCAAACCGCATATAGACGTATCCGAAAAATTTAGACTCTAACTGCCCAAATTGAAATGTAATTTTACTTCAGATAAGGGTTGTATGGATATGACTGGTCCACGGCCTAATTTTGCAAAATTGTCACGGACAATTTTTTTTTTCCCCTAAAAGTAAGCCATGAATGATTGTAGCCACCTCAAAGTCACATAGCCTTAATCCGACAATTTCATACTTCTAACGTGCCAAATAGGTATAATAGCCGTGCACGAACGAATTTAATTTTTGTATTTATCTTCATTTCCAATATATTTAGGGGCTGGGCAAACTCACATAAGAACAAGTGGGTTTAGAGTGGTGGGATACCTTCCTATACGTGCAGTGTACAATATGAAACACCGATACATCTACAGATAGTTTAATTCTGCTGATATTTACATTCCACAATTGTTGATCTTAAAATTTGATTAACTTTTTACTCATATATTTGGATATACAAATAATTCCAAGAAATACGAAACTCAACGGGAAAAAAGCTTCCAAATATCTGCGCTCCAAAAATCAGTATAAAAAAATTTGTTATTCGAAATTTATTGTCTGTATAATTACGGTGAACCCGTCATAAAAATAATAAGCAGTCATATCAATATGGTTGATTAAATAAAAAAACATGGTGAATACGCACAACCCGAACAACAACACACAAATTTTCCATTTGGTTTCATTTCACAACAACAAATTAATTAGATGAAAATTCATTAAATTTGTGACGCAGTGGCGGCAGTTTTGTACCAAAAATATGTTAACGCAATTTTGGAATTTCGAATAATATTTTGATAATTAGATTTGTTGTGTACTTACCGCCTTTCACATGAACTTCGCGACTGAGTATTGTTCCAACTAAATTTTTTAGTTTGCATCTGCAAATAAAAATAAAATATAATTATTTAGTAGTTGATAGTGCAAGATGATATTCTTTTAGATTGTACAGTAACAAAAGAGCATAAAAGTTGTTTCAACTGAGATATTTCTTGAGAGCTTAACACAACCTCAGGTAATATCAGATTGTTAGTTGGGCACATGTTTGATAGAAAAAATTTTCTAGGGCTAGACTATTTATAAAATTAATTATTATGGCCAACATTTATTGAATTATTACTTAACACAAGCCTATATGGTCGCAGAAAATCAAAAAAAATTACAATTACAATATTAATTAAGAAATAGCTGAGTTTTCTCCATCTCAAAATTCAAAATCCATTTTAATCGTGTAGAATGTACAGATACCATATTTTCATCTAAAAATTTTATTTCAAGCAAAAATCAATTTAGATACCAAATTGCATAAGGGTTGATTATGAAATGGCCAACTTTAATCCAGAATTAACAGTCTTAGAATTTGTTCAAAACTCACTTTAAAATCCTTAACCAATACAACTATCCAAATTTTATCATAATTCGTTAAAGAATGGCGGAAAAATTGAATATGGTTTAATTTCAAGATTTCATATACCGAGTTCCTCTACTTCGGCGATCAATCATAGTCAGGCTGATAGCTATCTGGCAAAATCTCGAATGATGGACGATTTTATCAACAGATGAAGGAGAAAATTAAAATTTCATAGCCTCTTCAAAACCACCCAAAACCTCGATTTAAACTCTACCTATGGTCAAGGACCATCGAATTGGCGAAGTCAAGTCGGTGTATATCTGGCATAATCTTGAACTGCAAACCATTTTAACGACAATTACAAACCATTCAATGCTTGATAATTTTTTAACTTCATTATCGACAATTTTGGGTTGTATAAAACAGATATGGCATTTTACTCCTATAACCTCATATGTCTGTCAAGTTCCATCGAATTAAGGTAGTGAGATTGGTGTCTATCTGGTGAAATCTCAGATTCCGAACGATTTTTTCGACGAAACTTGGGGAAATCAAAATTTTACCCATGAATCCTCACTAGACCCACCTCTAACCTATAAACAAAACCTACCTATGGTCATGAGTCATCGAATTGAAATAGCCAGATTAGGGTTATTTTTCTGGTAATATCTTAAATGATCGCCGATTTTATCGTCAGAAGAATAAATTAAAATTTCACTCCTGCTACAACACATTCACCCCCATAAGTCTGATGAGACTCACCTCTAATTTATAATCAAAATCTACCGGGACCATAGGAAACCGAATCGGCATAGTCAGATTGGTGTCTATGTGGCAAAATCTTGAATGTCGAACGGTATTATCGACGAAACATGAGGAAATCCAAATTTCACCCGAATAACCTCACCAGACCCACCCCTAATTTTTGAACAAAATCTACCTATGGTTATGAGTGATCGAATTGACAACTTAGGGAAATCAAAATTTCACCTGTAAATCCTCACTAGACCCACCCTAACCTATAAATCAAATCCGGTCATGAGCTATCGAATTGACGTAGTAAGATTGGTGTCTATATCTGGCAAAATCTCGAATGATGGACGATTTTATCGACAAAACCTGGATAAAATCAAACTCTCCCCCCAATAACCTCATCAGACCCACCCCTAATCTATAAATCAAATCCGGTCATGAGCCATCGAATTGACATAGTCAGATTGGTGTCTATATCTGGCAAAATTCGAATGATGGACAATTTTATCGTCCGAAGAGGAAGAAAATTAAAATTTCACTCCTATAACCTCACCAGGCTCACCCCTTATTTATAATGAAAATCTAGCAGGGTCATGGGATGTCAAATCGGCATAGTCAGGTTGGTGTCTATCTGGCAAAATCTCGAGTGTCGAACGGTGTTATCGTCAAAAACATGGAGAAAATCAGATCATCTCCCCTATAACCTCATCAGACCCACCCCTCACCTATAAACAAAATCTACCTATGGTGGGGAAATAAAAATGTCACCCAAATAATCAGAACCACCCAAAAGAACATGGAGAAAATCAAAATGTTACCCTTATAACCTCATCAGACTCACCCCTAATTTATAATCAAAATCTACCTATGGTCATGAGTAATCGAAATGACATAGTCAGATTGGTGTCTATCTGGCTAAATCTCGAATGATGGACGATTTTATCATCAGAGGGAGACTAAAATTAAAATTTCACCCCTATAACCTCATCAGACTCACCCCTAATTTATAATCAAAATCTACCAGGGTTATAGGATTTCGAATCGGCATAGTCAGATTGGTGTCTAATCCACAGAAAAACAAACTCTCCTTCTATAATCTCATCAGACTCACCCCTAATTTATAATCAAAATCTACCTATGGTCATGAGTAATCGAAATGACATAGTCAGATTGGTGTCTATATCTGGCAAAATCTTGAATGATGGCCGATTTTATCACCCCTATACCTTCTTTACCCCCCACCAGGATCACCCTTAATTTATAATCAAAATCTATCAGGGTCATAGGATATCGAATCGGCATAGTCAGATTGGTGTCCATGTGGCAAAATCTCGAATGTCGAATGGTGTTATCGAAGAAACATCGGGAAATCAAAATTTCACCCGAATAACCTCATCAGAACCATCCCTAATTTATGAACAAAATCTATCTATGGTCATGAGACATCGAATTGACATAGTCAGATTGGTGTCTGTCTGGCAAAAGCTCGAGTGTCGCACGGTTTTATCAACGAAGCATGGGGTAATCATAATTTCACTCGTATAACTCACTAGACCCACCCCTAACCTATAAACAAAATCTAGATTACTGTTTGTCTGGCATAATCTTGAATTGTAAACCATTTTAACAACAACCAAAAACCATTAAGAGCTCGGCAATTTTCGGCTGTATGAAACAGATATGGCATTTTTTTGTTACTATCCTTTCTCAAGTTGTTACCGCTTACAAACCTCTTCAGATGAGACCTTTGCCAAACATACCCCTTGTAACGTTAAGTTTTAGCAAATTTTTGAAAGTTGGTCATATGCTGCTTTATACACATGTAGCAATAAATTGATATCGGTAAACTGATGTTTTTTGTTGTTGTTTTAACCTTTTTTAACT
This sequence comes from Nephrotoma guestfalica, assembly GCA_963691935.1. Lineage (NCBI taxonomy): Eukaryota > Metazoa > Arthropoda > Insecta > Diptera > Tipulidae > Nephrotoma > Nephrotoma guestfalica. The sequence continues at coordinate 207,265,931 of OY829915.1, forward strand.
ATCGGCTGAAATAGTCAGGACACTGAATAATCGACGTCCCTTAAGCTAGCAGAACGCATACAGCAGAACATTGCAAGATGGTATGAATAATTATAGGCTAATTAAATGCTCTATTAAAAAATGTTGGGCTCCACCCCTTCCAACTAAAATGATGGGTTCTGCTAGCTTTAGAAAAAGTTAGCAGAACCCATATCAAAAAATGATTTAAAAACAATTGGAAAATTAAAGGTTAATTTAAGGCTAATTAACTGCCCTATTTAAAGTTTTTATTCTGCGCATTCTAGAAAAAGCATAAGGCTTTATCACTTCAAAGCTAGCAGAACCCAAATCGAAAATCGGACCAACACCAAAATTAGAACCCAAAACAAGATCAATTAACAAACGAATAATATTAGGCTCATTATGGCCTAATCAAAAGTCCCATTAAACAATTTTGGGCTCCACTCGTTCTTAACTAAACTTCAGGTCATTTAATCTAAAGGTAGCAGAACCCAAATCGAAAATCGGAAATTTTTAAATTATCCGAATAACACACAAATAATTTTAGGCTCATTATGATCTAATCAAATGCTCCATTAAAAAATTTTGGGCTCCAATCGTTCTCAACTACACTTTGGGTCATTTAATCTAAAGCTAGCAGAACCCGAAAATCAAAAATCGAAAATTTCAAATTATTCGAATAACATACAAATAATTTATGGCTCGTTATGGTCTAATCAAATACCCCATTAAACAATTTTGGGCTCTTCTCCTTTTTGACCAAACTTCAGGTCATTTAATCTAAAGCTAGCAGAACCCAAATCGAACATCGGACCAAAACCGAAATTAGAACCCAAAACAATATCCGCTTTAGATTAAATGACCTGAAATTTGGTCAAAAAGGAGAAGGGCCCAAAATTGTTTAATGGGACATTTGATTAGGTCATAATGAGCCTAAAATTATTTGTATGTTATTCGAATAATTTGAAATTTTCGATTTTCGATTTGGGTTCTGCTAGCTTTAGATTAAATGTCCTGAAGTTTAGTCAAAAGGAGTAGAACCCAAAATTTTTTAATGGGGTATTTTTGATTAGGCCATAATGAGCCTAATATTATTTGTTTGTTAATTGATCTTGTTTTGGGTTCTAATTTCGGTTTTGGTTCGATTTTCGATTTGGGTTCTGCTAGCTTTAGATTAAATGACCTGAAATTTGGTCAAAAAGGAGAAGAGTCCAAAATTGTTTAATGGGACATTTGATTAGGCCATAATGATCCTAAAATTATTTGGTTGTTAATTGATCTTGTTTTTCGTTCTAATTTCGGTTTTGGTCCGATAACTTTAACAAGGTAAATATATATCTCATATTTTTTAATTGTCCTCTATTTTACAAACGTTGTACGTACACTTAATTTATCAGATTGCGGTACTTATAAAGGGTGTTTCAACAAGTGCGCTTCAACTTTTTTCCGATAGGGACGGCGAACGACGCCATATTTTTTATTAATCTTTTGTCATTTGGAACCATTTAACAAGCCAGCCCGTTCGACAATCGACCGAATAGTGGCAAAATTTGAGTCTACGTTTTCGCTACATAATGTTCCGGTGCCCTCGAGAGCAAGAAGTGCTCGAAGTGTTGAAAACATCGCAGCTGCCAGGGCTTCAGTTCAAGAAGACGCGAATGTGTCGCTCACACGACGTTCGCAACAATTGGGCCTTTCTGTGACATCATTGTGGCGAATTTTACGTAAAAATCTTGGCCTACATCCGTATAAGATCAAGCTGACACAACAACTAAAGCCGTTTGACCATTTGAAGCGACGCCGATTCGTGAATTGGGCTCAAAAGCAAATCGAAAATGATGCAGATTTTCACCGAAAAATCATCTTCAGCGATGAGGCTCACTTTTGGCTAAATGGATTTGCCAACAAGCAAAATATACATTACTGGGCAGGAAGCAACCCACACGTGATTCATGGGGCACCGTTGCATCCCGAAAAAGTTACTGTTTGGTGCGGATTACATGCCGGCGGCGTCATTGGGCCATATTTTTTCATCGACGATAACGATCGCCACGTTACTGTTAATGGAAATCGATACCGCGATATGATAAACGATTTTTTTTGGCCGCAATTGAATGAAATGGACTTGGACGACATGTGGTTTCAACAGGACGGGGCCACATGCCACACAGCACACGATACAATCGCGTTATTGAAGACTAAGTTCGATGAGCGTGTTACTTCGCGAAATGGGCCTGTCCAGTGGCCGCCGTGCTCGTGTGATTTGACACCTCTAGATTATTTTTTTTGGGGTTATGTGAAGTCATTGGTCTATGCCAATAAGCCGGCGACGTTGCAAGAGCTCAGAGCCAACATAGATCGTGAAATTGCTGGAACTTCGGCCGATTTATGCGAAAGAGTGGTCGAAAATTGGGTTCAAAGGTTAGACTTCGTAAAACGTGCACGCGGTGGTCATGCAAAAGAAATCGAGTTTCATACTTAAATGTTTATGTTCAAATTCGTTAATAAAAAAAAAGTTAATTCAAAAGTCGAACAGTTTGTGTTTTATTCAAAAAAAAAAGTTGAAGTGCTCTTATTGAAAAACCCTGTATAAATACCAGTTAGTAACCAGTTTGTGAGTTATTTGGATAACTCTTGAATCATACATAAGAGAAAGTGTCTTAACCAGCTTTGTTACAAAAACTACAAAAATATAAATTCACCTGCACCACAACTTAAATTATTTTACAAAAACAAGATGATACAGTACTGATCTTCTTTGTGTTTCGAGTACTTGAGCTTTCTTGAAGTAAAAAAAGAAAATTATAAATAATTAATATTATTTTAAAATAAATACACAAAAGACTGTGAAGCTCATTATTCAATAGCACGTTTTGCAATGCAAGCAGCAACAGCTTTTAACCTTTGCATAAAGACAGTACGATGACCGAAGTAATGGCAATGATAATTATAGACAACACTAATTCATAGTTCCATCGTCACAATTTTATATCAACTATCCACAGTAATAATTAACTGGAAAAAAAACCAAAAGGATGAGTTATTTAATTTAATTTTAATCCCGCATAAAAGGAACAGAGCTTACGATACGATAAGCATAGAAGAGCACAAAATGCTTTTCTTTCATATTTCGTTTATATTCATAAAATATACGAAAGCGACGTCACAAAAACTAATTATTTTAACTTTGGACAAGGAAATGAGCAAACAACACAACCAAACAGAATTTCTGAATCTTATTCGACTTCGGTATCCACTACAGCGTATACCCGTACGCCACTCCACAGGATACTTTACTATGTACCTAACTCCAATTATTTTGAAATATACACAGTCTTTTGACAAGATGGTGGCAGAGCACAAAAAGGGATAACAGCCAGGAAAAATAAAACGAAACGAAATCGTAGGCAACATAAAAAATGAACCGTATCGTGTGTATCTTAGTATCTTGCTGTACCAAAAAAACATAAATAAATAAAAATTTAAAAGTTTTTTAATTTAAGGAAAAATAAAAATTAAAAATTAATCACAAAAAACAGCAGAAAATTTATTTCTAAATTAAATAAATTTTTATTAATGACAAAGGAAATTGAAAAGGATTTTTGCGTTTTTCGCTTTTTTTTTTGCTTTTGGACGAACGGAAAAAATAAATTCGTACGGATGAATCGTGCTAAATTATTCACTCGTTAATTATTAAATTTAAATTCTTTTGTTTCGATTTTTCGTTTTATTTTAATGATGGTTACATGAAATTTGACGTTCGACTTTAGCTCACAATCTTTGTGAGTTCTAAAAACGGTTTATCGTTAATAATAAATCAGGCAATTCGAGACGAAGGTTATTTTGACAGATTTTCAATTGTGGAAAACAATTTCGTAGCACAGATATTTACCTTTCGTTGTACGATGTGACGTCGATCAAATGTGTTTTACAAGTGTTTAAATCGGGTAAGCATTTGTAAAATTAAGGTAGCTTTCATCCAATCCAATTTAGCCCTATGCGCATATTAATTGACTACCAAATATTTTGTAGCGACTTGTTTCTTAGTGCTCTAAACCTGTACCGATCAAATTAGCCCGCCGCAATGAAACCTGTACTATAATTTGTTACACATTTATTACATTTTATTACCACAATTCCCGATTTTATTACAGTTACCCTTTTCGAGGAACGAGTGGTCGGTTTAGCTTACAATTAAGCCTGCACCGCCAAAATTGTAACTTTTGATGTAGATGTGATATCGGAATGATTCTTGAACCAGAATTTATTACAAATTAATTACATTGAATAAGTTAGTTCAAGACCACTCCTATAACTTACCTAGGGGTAAATTTCACCCCAAAACGATAATATATTTCAAAAACGTCAATTTAACCAACTTTAATAAAAAAATTCACACCAGACTGCCATCAGATTTTGGGAAAAATGTTGAGAGTAGGTCAGCCTTATCCAGGTGTGTAATAAATTATTTTTGTGTCAGGATGCGCGGAATTGACTCCAAACGGTATAGGCTTCAAATAGGTAATGTAGGTGTCGATTTTACCACATCTAATAATTTATTACACCAGACCGCCACCAGATATTGGGTCAAATGTTACTCCCCGTAGTCGTTGTAAAGGGTAGGTCAACCTCATACAGGTGTGTAATAAATTATTTTTGAGTCATGTAACACGAAATTTGCTCAGAACGGTAAAGATTTGAAATTTTTAATTTTAATGGTCGATTTTACCACTTTACCGTTCGGAGCAAATTCCATGTAACCTGACTCAAAAATAATTTATTACTCACCTTTATGAGGTTGACCTACCCTTCACAACGACCACAGAGTAACATTAGACCACATAACTGGTGGCAGTCTGGTGTAATAAATTAATAAAGGTGATAAATCAACCCTTAAATTACCTATTTGAAGCCTCTACCGTTTGGAGTCAATTCTGCGCATCCACACTCAAAAATAATTTATTACACAACTGTATAAGTTGACCTGCCCACCACAATATGCAAGGAGTAACATTAGAACCAATATCTGGTGGCGGTCTGGTGTAATAAATTATTGAAGGTGGTAAAATCGACCCCTAAATTACTTATTTGAAGCACCTGGATAAGGCTGACCTACTCTCAAAATTTTTCCCAAAATCTGGTGGCAGTCTGGTGTGAATTTAGTTTTATTAAAGTTGGTAAAATTGACGTTTTTGAAATATATTATCATTTTGGGGTGAAATTTACCCTTAGGCAAGTTATAGGGGTGGTCTTGAACTAACTTATTCAATGTAATTAATTTGTAATAAATTCTGGTCCAAGAATCATTCCGATATCACATCTACATCAAAAGTTACAATTTTGGCGGTGTAGGTTTAATTGTAAGCTAAACCGACCACTCGTTCCTCGAAAACGGTAACTGCAATAAAATCGAGACTTGTTGTAATAAATTGTAATAAATGTGTAACAAATTATAGTACAGGTTTCATTGAGGCGGGCCAATTTGGTCGGTGCAGGCTTAGAGCATTTTGTTTCTTCCACTACAGAAACACCGTACAGAGTTGGTACAACCAGTGCTGGACCCCGGAGTCTAGAGGCTCTGGTAAAAGTTTTTCTAAAATTTCATTTTTTTTTTAATTTCTTGGTTATATGAAATTGGTGACGATACGGGGAGGTCCGTCCGCTGGTTCAAGGGGACCCTTCTTATAAGTTTACACATCATTCATCCAAACGGATTCTAAGTTTGTAAAGGTATTTTCTATCAAAACGGGTAAAGGTGTTCGTAATATTTTTGAATAGATCGTTCCTCGGTCCAGGACCTAGATTCTGATCAAGTGACAAATGACATTTTTTTGTGACTTTGTGCTAAAATTGTAACTGCAATAAATTGACAATTTAGTTGTGAGTTCTAAAAAGCTGATGAGATGACCTTTTCAAAATGTCAGGTTCAAATTCAAAACTAAATTATTAAATAAAAAGTTAATAATAAAAAATTTATAAAATTTGTTTGATGGATTATTGGAAATTTGCAGATTTGTGATAATTTCCATGTAATAGTTGTGTGTTTGGCGAAATCAACTTTCTTTTCTAATATTTTGTTCTTCTAAAAAAGTCATGAAAGATTTTCACTTTATCAGAATCCACCCGTAGGTGACACATATAATTTTTTGTCAACAATTTGTTTTGAAAGGGAGTTTCAGGTGCTCAACCGATCGTCATGAAATTTTTACCACGTATAAATAGCATGTCTAGCACAAACCTAACGATATTTTCGAAACAGGTCAACTCAACGAAATCAAGTCGGCAACGGACAACTCGGCGACGACCAACTCGGCGACGGGCAACTCGGCGATGACCAACTCGGCGACGAAGAACACGGCGACGACCAACTTGGCGATGGACAACTCGGCGACAAACAACTCGGCAACGGTCAATTCGGTGACGGGAAAAAAATTGGAAAAAATCAAAAATGAAGATAAAAATTGACTGATTTCGAGATTGGACCATTGGTTCGAGTGAGGTGATATTTTAAAATGTTTTAAATAAAATAATAAAATGACTTTGGTTCATTAAATTTTATTAAACTCGACCATATGTCTTAATCGATTAAAATGAGATTTGGTATGTTGGATGGTAATGGGATTCTAAAATGAGTTTTGAAATAAGTTCTGGAATATGACCACCTGGATCGGAATTCGGCCATTTCTTAGCCGATTATGATGGGATTTGGTATGTTGGGTGAGAATGGGATTCTAAAATGAGTTTTTGAAGGAGTTCTGTAATATGGCTATGATTTTTTAACGAAACTCGAAAATACTCATTTAAATGTACCTGCACATATAGGCTACCAAGCAAACGTAAGTTCACTAATTTAAAGATACGCACTTTTCCCAAACACCACACCAACCATATTCCAGAACTTTTTCCAAAACTAATTTTAGAATCCCATTTCCATCCAACATACCCAAACCCATCATAATCGATTAAGAAATGGGCGAGATCCGTCCCAGGTGGTTATATTCCAGAACTTCGGTCAAAACTCATTGTAGAATCCCCATTGTAGGTTCCACATTGTAGAGTCTAATAAAATTTCAAGAACCAAAGTTGCTTTAATATTTTATTTAAAACAGTTTTTAAAAAAACACGTTACTCGAACCAATGGAGTACAATCCCGAAATCAGTCAATTTTAATCTTCATGTTTGATTTTTTTCTCGTCGCCGAGTTGACCGTCGCCGAGTTTGCCGTTGCCGAGTTGACAATCACCGAGTTGTCGCGTACCGGATATTTTTGTAGGGGTTAGACCCCAAAAGCTATGGCCCTGGTACAAATTTTTCCTAAAACTAATTTTTTTTAATGTTTTCACGGGAATGAGTTTAAGATAAGAAATGGATTATATGAAATTAGTTATATGATCGGGGAGTAAGCCCCTGGATAAAGAACCCTCCTTCAAATGTCGATTTTCAAAAAAAAAAATCTACATTTACTCGAACTTATAACGTGAAGATGGTGATCACTAGCAACAATTACATTGCCAATTAATCAAAGCTTTATTCGATCAATACAACGAAGTAATTTGATTATTTAGGCTTTCCTTGAACAAATGCCAGCTAATGACTAAAATGTTGTAGTAAGAGCAGACAAACCACCTGGTGACCAACACCAAAGACGGGTGACGATCGTTTTATCGTAGAACAGTTTATCTTGGACACAATTTACCGTGGACACAATTCATCGTGTGGACAATTTATCGTATGCCAGTTTATCGTAGTTTGTAAAATTCACCGTATAACAAAATTAAAGTGCCTTCGGTTTATAAAATTATATTGAATTCGACCTTAATTAATCGATTAAAATGGGATTGAATATGTTGGGTGGAACTGAGATTCTTAAATGATATTTGGAAGCGATGATTATGGGATTCTGTATTTTGTATGGAAGTAGGATTCTTAAATTATTTTTGGAAGAAGTTCTTGAATATGGCCATCTGCAAAGGAACTTGGCCATTTCTAAACCGATTATGATGAGATTAGGTATGTTGGATGGAAATGGGATTCTACAATGGTTTTTGGAAAAACTTCTAAAATATGGCCACCTTGCCACTGATATTCGACGAAATCAAGATATGGCTTTGTTAGTATTTTCGAAATATTTGTAGTTAACATGAGTATTTCAATAATCTAGCGGACAGTTTGAACGTATATGATGATGAAAGACGATGATAGACGTTTTTCGCAACTACTTGCCACCACATTTTTTTACTGATATATAACGGGTTTTTCAATAGGAATGGTACAATTTAAAATGGTTATAAACGCTGCGTATTATTATTTGACATTTCTTATGTCATTTGTGTTCAGTAGGTTATGCCAATCATGGAAAGATATACGCTTCAACAACGTTTAGAAATTGTTAAATCATTTTTTCAAAATCAATGCTCATTTGTGAATACTGAGAGAAATTTAGATGGACATTTTTATCGAAAATTTTTATTTAAATTAGTGATTCAGCTCATTTTTGGTTAAATGGCTGTGGAAACAAACAGAATTGCAGAATCTGGAGTGACGAAAATCCACACGAAACTGTTCAGACACCATTACATCCAGATAAAGTTACTGTGTAGTGTGCAATTCAAGCTGGTGGAGTGATTGGTCCATATTTATTTGGAGAAAATGGTCGAAGAGTAACAATCAATGGACACAATGCAGTAAGTACGGAAAAGTCGTGGTGGTCATTTAAATGATGTTATTTTCCATACATAACGGAATAATGTAACCTTTCAAACAAAAAAAATGTTGGTCTCACTGGATAATTTATGTGTTTTTTTTTAAATTTTTTAGTTGTATCATTCCTATTGGAAACCCCTTTATATAGTTCTAGTGAAATGTCAATCATTTATGAATGCGTTTATATAGGAAATACGTGCCCTTTGTTGTTTAAAAACAGAACGAAAGAAGTTCTAACTGCGATAGTGCCGCGATATACCTTGTGAGCGCCACTGATTTGAACATTTAAATCATCCAGTAATATTGTGACGCCGTATTGTAGTATTTTCCCCACGGTTCCATGATGTTGTTTGTAGAAAGCATGCCTGTTTTAATCGAGTTTATCTTCACTTGGGGCTTGGATATTGACGAAATGCCAAAGTGACGCCCAAGAAACCTGAGTACAAAAATAGATGATGGCTAATTGGTATGAAGTTAATTACGAATTGATGATGTTAGTGATGAGTAGTCCAACTCAAAATTCGGGCTTGTTTGCTAGAATTTTTTCTCTTGTGTCAAAATATCAAGTTTTTATTGAAATACTTGTTCAAAATGTAAGTGGAGGCTTTCCGTATTGATTATTTCATTTTAGAATATTCAATCATTCATTCATTCATTCATTCATTTGAAACAAATCAAGAAAAATTCTGCTTCTGCTTATTGACACTACAAACCAATACCTCATCAGCTTCTGCTCTCCAGGTTAGGGGCAACGTAAGCAGGCGTCTATCTTGGGTTCATGATGTAAAGAAGTTTCTGGTAAGGCTGGATGCTTTAACATATTTGACCAGCCTGTCCCAGGTGGCCATATTCCAGAACTTCTGCCAAAAATCATTTGAGAATCCCATTTTCTTCCAACATACTCGAGAGATAAATTGTTCTACGATAAATTATTCCTCGATAAACTGTTATACGATAAATTGTTATACGATAAATTGTTCCACGATAAACTGACAGTAAATCACCAAAGACAATGCAATGCACGAACAATTAATGAAGTGGCGATCGCTATAGTTGGTGAAAAAGTTAACTCGCGTGACATAATTCTTCATCGCAGAAATTACGATTATTGGCAAGTGTCCGAAACTCGTCGCTAATACGACGGATTGCCATATCCAATTTTACTTTGGCAAGGAGAAGACGGATATCTTTTCAACAACAAAGTAAAAAACCCACAAACAGTTGAGGAAACGAAAATATTTTTTTGAAATGTTCCATCAATACATTGTCGATATGGTATTAGGTCTTAAAATAACTTAGAAAATGTAAAATAGAAAGTTTCGATTTTTATCGATTGAAAAATTACGTCAAACGTTGTTTTTTGTTTTTACGCCGCAATGACGACGTTAATTTGGTATTTTTTTCTATTCCTAGATGGCAAATCACATAGAAATAACATGCCCAAAATTACAAACAATATAAGTAAAGTTTACGAGTAATGAAGTTTACGAGCAGTAAGCAAATTTTACAAAATCATAATTACGTCAAATTTATTAGAGAAAACCAGTTCGCATACATTAAAGGGGCACATAAATGTTGATACCGTACAGCCTTAAGGAAATATCATTTAGAAGTTCTCTGGATAGGCCGTCCTGCAGCACCATGTTGTGGGCTGTAAAATTATGTCACGTCAAATGGCACCATGTTGCATAATGTTGTACTATGTTGCGCCACATTGATGATGTTTCGCCGTGTTGCTTTATGTTACATCTTCTTGAGGGAACCATGTTGCCTGATGTTGCACTATGTTGCACCATGTTGCGTTTGGTTTCACCCGGGTCCCTTTTTTTCTTTTTACGATTTTTATAAAAACTGCTGAGAAAGTGTTTTGGGGTTTCAGATAATGATTACGACAATTGGGAGAAAATTCATTATGGCTGTTACTCGGTGGAAGAGGAGTGATTTCAAATACCAGGTGTCGATTTCGATGAAGGCTTATTTCGGAAAAATTCGTGTAGGTGATGCTTGGGTGGGAACTTCAAACTCTGGGATGAGATTTTTCTAATGTTGGAAAAAATAATTTATAGTTCTTTCGGATCGATCCTTTTAGAACTACTAGTTTGACGGATCTAATTCTCTAGACGGCTTCACGTAGGTAAATATTAATAAATTTTCTTAGCGGCAGTAAAAAAATTAGCCACACTTGGTAAAACAATGGCTTAATTCTATTCTGCTGAAAGAACCCGCGTTTTGTTTGCGTCAAATTGGATATTGTCATAGTATCAACCGTTCCATATTGTTTGTTTATGGGATCCAATTTACTTATTTTCCAAAATTAACAAGATTGTATCCCAGCCGGATTATATGATAATGCAAATGGCTTTGCATTATCATATAATCTGACTTCCATTCTCTTTGATTGGTAATTACTTAGTTTGATTGTGGAACAACACGCAACATAGTGGCTAAACTGGACGATACCTAAACAAGTTTCCCGAAATCATGATCTATTGCAGTTGGACTCGTAAATCCGTTCTCTCAAGCTTTTTATCAAATTCGTTCGAGACATTTTTTTAAATTTGGGATTTGAACCCGATCTGTGAACCGCCTAAAAATTTTTCCGCATTTAAAATTCATCACAATGATTTCATTTTGATTCTTATCACTCGAACCCCCATGTCACCGATTTTTATAAATATCGGTCAACTAGAAGCCTAAATGAATTTTCTCAAAATGAGGACTCATTTTGAAATAGTGCGAATCGAAAAAAGTAAAAAAAGAGTACCAGTCTTCACCCAAAGATCTCCTATACAATTTTTCCACGAAATCAGCACCCATGCAAATCGACTCCGGGTAATTGAAATCACTTCTCTCCCACCGAATGACCCCCCAAATTAATTTTCCCAAAATCGTCATAATCGGCATCTGAACCATGAAAACACTTCCTCAGAATAAAAAAGGACCCGAGCCACGTTTCGTTTGAGGCAGAAGAAAATGTGAAAAAATGACCAAGACCAAAATATAAATTAGATAGTGAATAGTATAAACCAATATTGTTACTCATAACAACCAACATTTTCACAAATTTACCGGACAAGTGGTGCAGTGGTTAAAGCCTCGGCACTTGGACCGGAAGATACTGGGTTTGAATCCCACCAGAGGCTGGATGCAAAGCAAATTTTCGTCATCGATTACGATCGGTAATCGATCACAACCATGATAATCTGTTGGAGTGCAGAATACAGCGCCGATCGCTATTAATTAACCTTCAAAGGACATTAAATCCTTTGGACAGTTAATACTTTTTTAAAAAAATTAAAAAATACGTGAGTAATGCAACCGCAGAACATGTCACCGTATGGCAATCAAGACAAGATTGTGTAACATGGCGCAATAGTCTGCAATATGACGTGACATAATGCTAGACTTCTAATAAACGCTAACCACAAGCAAGACCCATACGGAGCAACTTGACACAGTATGGTACGACATCGCGCAACTTTGTAAAACATAAATCAACCTCAAGAAGTTGAGTAACATTCCACTAGGTAGGGTTTCGGAAACGGGTCGCTAAAAAGGGATTTTCGATTATCACAAATCGATTGCGGTGGTCTAGGTTTATGGAAAATTCATATATTGGATCCTTCAGTGGGGCGACCCTGGTATAATTTTTTTTTTGACTCGCACGATTTTGATGAAACTTGATACAGTAGGTTTGCAATTGCCAGGAATTGATTGAGATTGGTTCAGATTTCGATTCCCTTTAATTAGTTTTTCGGCGCACGCGATTTTTATCAAAACTAGAGATGGAGCGTTTTTGAGTATCAAAATTCGATTGTGACGGATCATAACTTCGGAAAAATTAATTTGTAGTGTCATCCGGTAAGGGCCGGGTTCCAATATTTATGTTTTTGGCACGCATCATTTTGATAAAAAATTCCTACGACCTAAGGGGTTTTAAACACAGGAATAGATTCCGCTGAGTTGTAATTTTTGGAAAATCCATTTAAGAGGTTCGACTGAGGCCCAACCGGGACCCATTTTTAAAATTTTGCTCGAACGATTTTGATAACAATTGGGTGAGGTGGGGTTTCGAGTACCATCGATTCCGATGGCTTCCTATTCATCGGGTTCTTGGTCTTAGGACCTTCGTTTCGTACAGACAGATTGGTTTACAAACGAGTAAATTTTATGATCTAGAATGTGTCTCCGTCCACAGAGAAACTCCACATCATAGCCACCAAAAAAATTTAACTTCCATGTAGCCTTAATTTTGAGAAATTTGTACTACAGTGTTTCTTAATCCTATCGCACTAATTTTTTGGTCATGTGTTCACGTACCAACGTTGTATTCGAAATTCACTTGTCTTTGGTCATTCGAAAAGCGAACCGTTACACTACTTAGAGGGAAATAATATTTATTATTATCATCCTAAATCCTACATTTTGCTTTTTATCCCTCATTAAAAATGTAAAATGATACCCAAATAAATTAATGCGGTACAATTAGAACTCATAAAATACAGTATCCATCTTGAAAAATTATATTAATCTTGTTTTTATTCTTTGTTCATATTATATAATCTCTTATTGCTTTTAATTGAAATGTCATAAAGGCAAAAAGCTTTATTGTTCTGTTGCCTCCATCTCTGCAATAGATGCTTTTTATTGTTATTTTTTGCTGTTGTTGTAATTTCAAATTAATAATCCACCACGCAATTAAATCATTCGTCTTAAGACGATTTTACTGTAAATCTCTTGTTTTCGTCTCTAGATGAGCACACAAACTGGGATGATGTGGTTCTCGGTCGGTAAAATATGCTACTTTGTAAGAACATATTCCATTTTTTCTTTTTTCCAAATCTCAGTCCCTCGACAGTGCTATCTGTCACGCAACTGTTATCAAAGTTTTGTAGATAAACGTGTCACACAGTGATCAAACATAGATTTTTATTGTCCAATGTGAAAATTCGATATACACGAAAATGATAAATCGCTAAAGCTCTCAATACACGATTTGATATTGAATAATTATTTGTGCTTACTAAACATAAAAAAAATATTTATAACCGAAACCGCGCATATACACTTCCCGCTACATATGATTTGTCATCAAAAAACGTAATTAATCATCCGCAGTGGCACAATTATTTTGTTTCATTTCACAAATAAATCATGAAAATGTCTACAAAAAAAAGGAACAGACGGATAAATGAGTACATCGTACTATACACAGTGTATTTATGCTAGAGTTGGCTAAAAAAAATTTACAAGCAAAATATACAAGACACACAATACCCAAAAGAAAACTAAACGCTAAAACATGATAAAATTCGAGAAAAAAGCTTCAAAGTAGAATTTCTCGTAGCTTCCATAAAAAAATTCCAAAACAACTTTGTGTACGAAATTATATTTTTTTTGTGTAAATAAATAGAATTTTCATCTCGATACGTGATGTCATGAAAACTCTGCATTTTTTATCCACAACAAATAAATAACAAAAAAAAGAGTAGAAAAAGCTCGCCAGTACTGATAAACTTTGAAATTGGAAATATTTATTCAAAAACACATACGAAAAGTGGTAATGCCTGTTCCTGTTCCGCAAATCGTAGAACTTGGTATAAATAATGTTACAGGTATCGCTTTAATATTGTAAGTGGTGAAATTTTTACCGTTTATACGTAAGAACTATTCTCAGTGAAATGCAAATTTATATGTTTGTATGCTGCTGATAAATAAAATTCTAAAAGCCGTAAATTGAAGTGTATTTAGTGAGCAATTTCCGCAATAGACATAATGCGGCGACAAAATGTTAATTTTAGTGGATCTAAACGTATTGCATGAACAGCAAGTGGGGTTTTTCACTCCACATGCGACAATTATGCTTATTTACGAAGCCATGCGGCCTGACCGGACAAGTGGTGCAGTGGTTAAAGCTTCGGCACTTGGACCGGGAGGTGCAGGGTTCGAATCCCATCAGAGGCTAGATGCAAATCGAATTTTCATCATCGACTACGATCGGTGATGCTAATAAATACAACTAAGACCCACTTATGGAGTGCAGAATTCCGTGTCACGCGCCGACCCACCTTCCATGTCAATGTACAGGTTGACATGGAGCTTGCAATGTGCAGGTGGTATACTGTAGTTGTGTGAGTAGGTGAAGTAGGTGGGTTAATGATGTGGAGTGAATGAGTGGTATCACAATGGGCCTAAAAATTGGCCTAAGTGTGCAGTAAGCAACCACTGAAACCTACGAAGCCATTCCTTGGGCCAACTGAATTCCATATGCCTTGAAAAGCCAATCTTTCTGAAGAATATTCCATATGCTGCAATGGGGTGTGCAGGGTATGGGCTCGGTAAAACCTGGCAGTAGGTATAAAATGCTAAGGGAAGAAACCTTGAATCTAAAATACTCAATGGAGTCAACCATGAAATACGGTGCAGGGAATCGGATACCCAGTGTAGTGAATCAAGGCTTGTGTAAAAATCTGGCCTCTGCCTAGATTTTTGTACTTAGGTGAGTATTTGGTTTACCACTGGTGAGCTCCAAATATTCACTGAGAATTAAACTAACTGTTGTTATGCGTTTATAATTGAATTCTATTTATTACCTCGATAAACCAGGCTTTTTATACTTGAAAATTGCTTACGCTTAAAATCAACAATATTTATATACAATAAAAACTGTTGAATTTGCTACAATATACAATATTCCACCCGTGTCGATACGGTGTCATCGACCGCTTGGAATATTGTATTATTGCGCATGTTGACATTGATTCAACAGCTTGGTTACTGCACCAAATATAGCTGGCAACGAAGGAGTGGTACCACCGTAGGTGTAAAAAAAATCCACTGCACGGCAAAATATAGTGCAGAGACGTTAATAGGTTCGGGAGGGGAATCCAAACTGTATTACCTATTTAAACGTCTAAATAGAGCATAACAACAAGCATAGGCTAATTTTAATTAGTGAATTACCCAGAGAGATATGGGTAGGAAGAAGCTGACGGTCAAAGGGCACCTAAAAAGTTGAAATATGACAAGAATCTTAACGATTCGAACTCTGATGCCGAGCTTGTCGGCCATGATGAGGACACGGCTGAAGTTGCAATCACTTCGCCAACCAGTACTTGTGAAGTACCACAAAATTGCGAAAGGCCCCATGAGAACCTGTTAATATAAATCGTTTCTCTAGAAACGATGGTAGAGCATACAAGGAACATGAAACTTACTGAGCCTAAGTTTCGAGAATTAACAAATCAAATTCAAAACATTAAAATTCATATTGTAGAGGTGGTTGCAGAAACTAATCTAGTTTTTGGTAAACTGGAGGAAGCACGCAACCATAGGTGTACTTGCAGCCAGAAACCAAAATCACATGATTCAATTCCTAGTGCCAATTCAGACAAAACAGGAAAAGTTGCAACTAATTCAAATGAAAATGAAGGAAAATCGCAAACGGTCGGTAAAAAATGCAAGAAACGTAGAAACAGAACGCGTTGGCATGCTACTGAAGTTAGCCGAAAATTTCAGCCGAAAAAACCCTGCATTATCGACATATTTTGTATCAGGTGGTAGTACAAAATTCTGTTGATATTAGCCGAAAATTACATGTTATTGAAGTTAACAGTAAATTTCGGCCGAAAAAAATTTGAACAATCAATATCACATAATCCGAATGATTAAAGGTCATATGAACAGGGTGAAGTTAGACCATTTCGTAAATAGCTGGATCCCATATTTATAATTTCTTGTGTTAGGGGCCAATGAATTTGAGTTCTGGCACTAACAGTGAATACCTGTACCAAAAATCAGACCAAATTTTATGTAGCATCATAGTGAAATAAATTAAAAACTGGACGCATGTTTAGTGGTAATTTCTACTGGGTGAAGTTAGACAGACTCGTAATTAGCTGGCTCCAACATTTATAATTTGTCGTGTTAGGGGCCAATGAATTTGAGTTGTGGCACTAACAGTGAACACCTGTGCCAAAAATCAAGCCAAATTTTATGTAGCAACATATCTAATTACGAGTCTGTCTAACTTCACCCAGGACAAATTACCACTGAATATGCGTCCAGTTTTTAATTTATTTCACTATGATGGTACATAAAATTTACACCTCTTGTCCAACAATATCTGTAAACGGTCGCAACATGAAAATGGTCAAGTCTGTGAGACGTTCTAAGAGTCTGTGAAACCGCTAAGAAGCTATTCCACTTTTTGAATAGAGGGATGGCGACAGAATTACGAAACACTTGTAGAAATCTACAATGGTGTGGCGGAGGCGCTATTCATGTATGCCGCGGCTGGTTGGTTCGATAGGTCACCACGTCAGATCATTAGAAAGTGTTCAGTGTCTAAAGATGTGGTGTGGTTCTGGGCGGCGTACTCCCGGTAGATATTCTAATCAAAAAGCGAGCGAACTTGTTCTACCTAAAAAGATGTACCCAAAACAGATAGTAGATCTAATCAATATATCAACAACATTAAAATATTGACTTATGACAAAGAAGGTGGAATGAATCAGCCAATGGTATGCATACATTTGGCTTCATTCCTGATATAAAAGCACGACTCAAATTGAAATTACCACTGACGACCTCGATGAGTCAAGTTATCTCTGGACATGGTAAGTTTAAGGCCTATGTTTATGCGGATCGGAAGTAAAAAACGTTAAACACCTACTTTTCCAAGGTAACTGTCGTGGCCACACGAGTGGCTGGATAATACAAACATACAAGAATTATCACTGCCAGCAGTACTTTCCGACGAAGTTTTTTTCAAGTTCCGGCCATATTGTGCTGAACTGATCATTATCTTAAGCGAACGGAATAGTGCTTTATAGTAGACCGGAAACCCGGACTGTCTCCATACGACTAGAGATCAAAGCGTTACAATTTTTCAATTGCAACGGCTAACGGCTATGTAAACTGATATTAATTTTAAAATTATTGTTAGTTTACGGTTAAACCTAGGCATAATAATTAATGTTAAATTTTTCCTGGAATGTTGACTACGGTTAATAACTGACTGACCTTATACAGTCTGAAGTTGTGAGTCTGGTGGGTGGTTCATCCAGTACAACTGACTGAAGTACAAACACCTTTATGGAACTGAACAAACATTATCCTCGAAAAACTAGAATGACTGTGATAAATTATCTGAAGATATGCCACTGGAACACAAACGGTTTAAGCCAACACAAACTCGAATTACAACATTTTATAGCAAAACCCGATACTGATTGTATGCTAGTGAAACCCACTTAACCGATAAACACAATTTCAGAATAAATGGTTACGAAGTTTATGACACAAAACAGCTTAGTCATCGCTTCAATACATTGCCCTCCAAGAAATAACGTTTCATCAAATATCTACAAAAACATTTTGGAACCCTGGATCAACGTTTCATGGTCGCCCGCGAATGGCAAGCATATCTACTGCGGTTCAAGATTGACTACTCTAAGGGGACGTCAATTAATGAATGTTATTCAAGAAAACCACTACGATGTCGCTACGATGTTGAAATTCAAGATGTATATCTGTTCGCATATCGATTTGACGTCTACACTGCAGACGACTAACGATGTAAACATTTGCTAATTATCTCCCCATTCGGACACAAAGTATTCATTATGGAAGACCACTAATTACCTTAAGGGGCCCCAGCAACCGAACCCGCCAATTCATCTTTCTAACGATGAATAAGCTAGAAGTGACGAGGAAAAAGCTAAAGCTTTGGCTGATCACCTTGAAACTGTTGTATTGGATTGAGATTAGTACGCCTTCCGTGGGTCCGATGGTTCCCGGTTACCGGTGGATTATCGGTGGTTGAAACAGAAAATGTAGCAATCAAACCAGTGAAGATATTTAAGATAACTGGCTCAAATAATCAATTCAATTTATGAATCAGGATAAATCCTGAGTGCTGGAAATTTTCAACTATAAAAATGATCCCGAAGCCTGGAAGGATCCTACCAAAGTTTCGTCATATGGACCAATAAGCCTACTACCAATCATCTCGAAAGTATTCGAAAAAACAATTATCGAAAATATTAAACCGGATCTACGAAATATCTTCCCTAATCATCAATTTGGTTTCAGAGCCGAGCACGGAATCATTCAGCAAGTGCACCGAGTAGCTACAGAAATAAGGTCAGCATACAAAGTACAAAAATACTGCTCAACCGTCTTCTTGGATGTTGCCCAAGCATTCGATAAAATTTGGCATGAGGGTCTGCTTCATAAAATTAATCTTAAATTGCCAGAAACTTACCCACGTATATGACGTCATATTTGTCAAATCAGGCGAGAAAAGTGGTCTGGCCCAACATTATATTTAATTTTCACTGCATATCTACCAATGTCTTCGCAAATTATGACGTCTACTTTCGCAGATGATACGGCAATCGTATTTAGCCATAAAAATCCACAAACGGCGTCCAAAACTCTGCAACAACATATCTATGACGTCGAAATCTGCCTAAAGAAATGGAAGCTAAAGGTCAATGAAGAGAAATTGACCCACGTAATATTTACATTAAATAAGCTTACTTGACCGCCTGTCACAATGAACGGAAGACACATCAAATGGAGCGAAATACCTAGGCGTCCAACTAGATCGACGGTTAGGTTATGGAAGACACATTGAAACGAAACAATATGCACTTGTTGATGGGGAAATATTGAACCATTGACCAATAATACAAACTTCTCCTGCATATAACACAATGATTAAACCAACTTGGTCGTATGCGTGTTAACTATGGCAATCAACCTCGAAATTTGTTGCAGAGATTTCGAAATTTAAATTTGTTGCAACAACTCTTTATTTATATCGCCGACCCCAGGAAATGTTTGACTTCTTGGTCGCGGTAAAAGACCATATCACGACCATCCCAGAAAATTTACCCCTGTGCCAATTTTTTGAACATTTTATGCAAATTGCAATTTGTTGCAACAACCCTTTTGTGAAAGATCTGTTCTTTATATCGCCGGTTCGTCTCGGTAAGAAACCATATCATGAGCATTCCAAAAAACTTACCCGATGTCATTCTTTTGAAATTTGTTGAACAGATTTCTAACCGACCAAATGGCACAGTTTAACCACTAAGGCGTTTGGATCGGGAGGTACCGGGTTTGAATCCCGATAGGGGCAGGATGCAAAAGGAAATTTTCATCAACAGATTACGATCTGTGATTAAAAGGAAGACAACTACAACCCCCTATCGGCGTGCAAAACTCATGGGCCGACCCATGAGTTGTACGTGTTCGATTTGTACGTGTTCGATTTGGCAGGATTTGCGTTAAAGTAAGACGAGAAAATCAACCGCGAGCAGAGAGTGCTTCGGCCCCAGAAAAGATTGCATGGATTGAAACAAAAAAAAAAAACTTGAAAAGTTGAAAAAATGACGCGGCGAAAGTCTATCATTTATTTTTATTTCAAATCAATCCTTATAATTGCATTTTTTGAGATTTCTGTGAAACATTTGTTGCATGACACAAATTTGGGACCTATTTCATACGCATTTTGAATAAAGTTCTGGAATGAGTCCATGGCGGGGGCCACTCGTTCGCATCTTTACAATTAAATATAAAATTTAGTACTTTTGAAAGATTTGTCGATTAGAATTCTCCCCATTGTGTTTTGAGTTTTTGAGACCATATACGTTCTTTTCAGTTTCCAACCAACATTTCATAAACTCCTACATACCATATTTAATATGTAAACTCTCTATGATCTTGGCCATTGGAGAAACAACCGTACATATTGGTATTCTGTGGGAGTTTTTGAGTGATTGGCCAGAAACTAAAAAGAAATGGAAATTATGGATAGAATTCTAATCGAAGAATCTTTCTAAATTTCAAATTCAATTTCTAAATGCAGTCCCTCGTACTAAATTTTCTCACTAAAACCTTACAAACCATATTTCAACAAAATAGGAGCTCTTTCCAGCATAGAACGGATTCCAACATATTTTTCAAAACTTGCCTTAGAATGTCTATGCAATACGAGAAAAGAGGAATACAATTTAATTAAAAATGCCCGCTGGTGCCAAAATACTAAAAACATTCTCTTTTGTGATAGTGCTGCCTCTCGTGACGAATGGCGTAATCTCAAATTTTCAGCTATCAATAATTCAGCTATCACAGCGTGTAGGCTACTCAGTTGTTATCGTCGAAATAGTCTATGCAATAAATGAAATTATCACGAACAGCAATACTCAAGTGCGTGTGTGAGCAAGCTGTAATTCAGCTGCAGTTATAATCTCAAAGTGAGATGATTTTTTATTTGTAAAGTACATTACGAACCTATGACCGATTTTAGCAGGTTTTTACCAAAACCAATATTCTTAGATATACATAAATATAAATTTAACTCACCGATAAACAGCCGAATGAATTTCATGACGATATTTTTCCGCTGAAAATGGATAAAATATTAAGCTTCCATTCGGTAGCGAATACACTAAATCCTGATGTTGGGGCACTGTAATCCATTCAATCTGAAAAATAAAATAGAAATAAAAGAAAATTTAGTCCACATGTCACATCGAAATCAAATTAATTACGTAATTTATTCCTTCTACATGTATAAAACGGAAATTCCAAACTGTTTAACTTGAGACACAAACATTTATTTTTAATTAATCCAAACAAGTAAATGGCAGAAGAGAAATTTCAAATGAACTCAATAAATGGGACGGAAAAATAAAACGAGAAATGGTCCAACAATTAATTTTTGTTTTCTCGAAATATTCAAAAATTCGATTCACATTTTTCCACCCTCGTTATCAAAACGAAAAATTCACGCACAGTATTTAATTGATAATTTTTGGTGTTTGTTGGCCCCGAAAGTAGTAGAAAAATAAATGAATTTAAGGTTACCATGGCGGCGACACAGTAAATTTTCTCTGTACCACGCCAACATCCAAGAAATATATTTAAGATTTCATTTCATTGTGTAACTAAGCGATAAAGTACTGTGTGCACACGTATATTGTGTCTATAAATGGGGGGTGGTTGGTGTGGCTTATAAGGGAAATCTCTTGTGAATTTTCATCTCTTAAGTTTTAATTAAATTAGATTATAATTTTTCTTTTTTTCGTTTTTCATTAAAATGTAGCGAAAGATAAATTTATGTGAACTATATACGAAATTCACTTCTCCTTCGTGAAAATCTATAGAAATAAAATTTATTTTGGGGTAGAGTTAGTTGATTTTTCCGGTAAGCTGGCTGTGGTCATTATCTTATTTTGCTGGGGAATAGATAAAGTAAATTTTTTAATATATTTGAAAAGATTATAGAAACGCCATTTCCTGTATTTTGGACTGGTTTGTACCAACTAATACAATAATCGGTCAATGATGACCCTGGTTCAAAACCACTTTTCTTGACATTTTAGAGGTCCCTGAACCCAAAAATACAAAAACAAAACTGTCCGTCAAACAGGCAAAGTGGCACCAAATTCTATTAGCCGTTTGTCAGATATAGTGTCCTGAAGTCGACCTAGATATCAATTAACGAGCACAGCTTTGTGTGCTTTTCGTAGATAATAAAAACACCGTTGAAATAGCAAAATAAGAAATAATTCTATTGGCCGTTTGTCAGATATAGAGTCCTGAAAACGACCTAGTTATCAATTAACGAGCCCGGCTTTATGCGCTTTTCGTAGACAATGAAAACTCCTTTGAAATAGCAGGGTAAGAAAAAAATTCTATTAGCCGTTTGTCAGACATAGTATCCTGAATTTGATCTAGATATCAATTAAGGAGCACTGCTTTGAGTGCTTTTCGTAGATAATGAAACCTCCTTTGAAATAGCAAAGTAAGAAAAAAATTCTATTAGCCGTTTGTCAGATATAGTGTCCTGAAGTCGACCTAGATATCAATTAACGAGCACCACTTTATGTGCTTTTCGTAGATAACGAAACACCTTATTGACTAGGATAATTTTTTTTTCTTTGCTACAGGGTGGCTGATGAAAGTGCTACTAAAAAAAAATTAATAACTTTTTTTCTATGCAATTAATCCGTTCCAATTGTTCTTTATTTTATAGATTGATTTTTAAATTTAAAGAAAATAGAGAATTGGGACACTGAGAAAAGAATTTGGATTGTCTGCCGCTATCACGCTTTTGGAGAAATCCTTGTCATCGAAACCCTTCAGCTCGAACGTAGGAAACTATCGCTGCTGTAGATGCTGACATAAAAGACAATCCCAGAGTTTTGACAAGGAGCTTATCTGCTCAAATGGGTATCAGCAGACAGTTACTGCAGACAATTATGCACACAGATTTGAACTTATTCCCTTATAAAATTCAAATAACAAACAAACTCAATGCAGCAGACTTGCCGATTCGCTTGCCGAACGAAAACGTCTTAAACTGTCTTTTTATGTCTGACGAGGCCCGTTTTGATCTAAACGGTGATGTTAATAAAGAAAATGGTCGAATATGGAGTGATTCTAACCCACAGATACTCCAAGAGGCGGAATTACATCCACTTCGCGTAATAGTGTGGTGTGCAATTTCATCAAACTGCATTGTCGGGCCTTACGTTATCGAAGAGAACGGTGTTACTGTTACGGTCACTGCAGACCGTTACTTAAAAATGTTGAAAGAGTTTTTTTTATCCAGAATGCAGCCGCAAGAGAATCTCTTTCAACTCTGTGTGGTTTCAACAAGATGGTGCAACTCCTCACATAGCCCGGCCAGTTATGACAGAATTGCAGAAATTTACAGAATTGAAACGCCACATTCCGTTGCCCCCCCAGATCTCTTGACCTTACTGCGCCTTATTTTTTCTTGTGGGGTTATTGCAAACAGGAAGGTTACAAAACAAAACCAACAAATTTGAATGATTTAAAGCAATCCATTCGAACGATAATTGAGGCAATTCCCGCTGCAACTCTTCAGGCAATAATGAATAATTTTTTGCTGAGATGTCGCACTTGCGTCAACGTGCATGGTGGATTAGCATAAAGAATCCTTAATTATTTTCTAAATATTTTTAAAAAATAATTAAGGATTCTTTATGCTAATCAACCCTGAATGTGCTACATGATGTAATAACAATTATTTTAAGGGGTTTTGCACCTGGTTTTGTGCCTGTTGCCATACGGCAACACGGGGACATACGCAGGCTTTATTTTTTTTGTTTTATTGTTTCATTGTGCTCTGTTGTTTGGTAATTTTTTATTAAATTTTATTATCCGTTTTACAATTAATACAATTATTTATGTGTTTTTCAAGAAAACTTACGTTGAAAGAGGCTCTTGATTACCTCGAAGAACTCGTAGGTTTAGAGGATAATGATACGGACCAGGTTCGTACTGTTTTTATTGAGCCGGGAAATGATGGATTCATAAGCGGGGAGGACGATGGCTGGCCAGCTAAAAGTAAATTTCGAAATACTAATGAGAAGTGGTCGCCGAATTACACCTTGGGACGATGAAAATGATTCCGACTTTGAATTGGACGTGGAAAATGAATCGCGTATCCCATTATTTGCAGATGTACACGAGCCTTGTTCTCCAACATCAAACGAAATATCGTCTTTAGCTTCAATCATTCATTCAACAGCCACGTAGAAAGGGGAAAATGAAATCTAAAACAAAAAAACCTGCAATACGTAAATCAACTAGAAGAATTGATGCAATTTGCACTTGCGCAACGTCGACTACAATTCCATCCCCATGACTCCAATATTTCCTGAAGGGAGTTATGAAGATTGCCGAAATTTTAAGCCCCATGAGCAGTTCGAAAATTTTTTTTTGATGCAACTTATAACAGACGAATCAGCCAAATATTCGGGGATTCGCGAGAAAGGCAATCCTAAAATTATTGTTGCTGAACTACGAACATTTTTTGAAATTTTTCTGATCAGTGGTTATAATTATCACACCAGTCTTCGAAGTATGTGGAGCAACGATGATGATTTGCGAAACTACTTTGTGTTCAACAGCATGCGAAAAAACCGATTCAACGAAATTTTGCAATTTCTCCACTTAGAAGATAGTAATCATGCCGGCTCGTGAAAACCCGATTTCAGATAAAATGTGGAAGTTTCGTCCAATTACGGACCGTTTAAAATCCAAAATGTTGTTACATTTTCATCGAGAACCACATTTATCATATGATGAAAGTATGATAGTCTACTTCGGAAGACACGGATGTAAGCAATTTGGCTACAAAGTCTGGTCATTATGCACTCAGTCTGGATATATGGTGAATTTCGAAGTGTATCAAGGAAGAAATCCTCGTTCGAATGTAGACTACGAAGAAAAATATGGAAAATGTGCTGCAGCACTCGTTAGCATGATTGCCGAATTACCGGAGGCTACCATAAACTTGCCATTTGCATTTTACTTCGACAACCTATATACTGGCTTGCCTCTCTTAGAACATTTGAAGTCACGCGGATATAGTGGCAGTGGAACAATCCGCGAAAACCGTATACCTAAATCATGTCCACTTCCATTGAAAAAACAGATGAAGAAGGAGAAACGCGGCCACTGCAAATCAGCAACAATAAATGAAAGTGGAGTTCGTCTAACAAAATGGGTCGATAATAGCGTAGTTTGTATGGCTTCAACCTCTTTTGGGATACATCCATATTCTAACGCGTTTCGCTACTCGAAAGAAAAAAAGAGCAAAGTCGTTGTTCCTCGTCTGTGTTGTGACGGAACACAACAAATATGTGTGTGAGGTCGACCGTTTAGATCAAAATGTGGCTCTTTATCGCATTGCCCTCAAAGAGAAAAAGTGGTGGAGCTCTATTGTTGCCTGGCTGGTAGATGTTTCTGTACAGAATGCATGGCAACTACATCGTTTGGGTCAATCGAAAATGTTGCAGCTCAAGTTCAGAAGACATATCGCCAAATACTATTGTCAACATTACGGTGAGAAGCCAAAGCGATCAGGTCCATCAGTCAATCCGAAGCGTAAAGTTATAACTACCTAGTTATTCCCATAACGAATAAAAGACGCTGCGCTGGGGACCTTTGCAAATCTATTGGACGTACTTAATGCGTCAAATGCAACGGTGGACTTTGTGTGAAATGTTTTCAGCCATACCACACAAAACAATAAGAAATATTGAATTTAATAAATAATTGCAAGAAATTTACATAAAAATTATGTTTTATTTCAAATGTATATTTAGTTATATATGTCTCCGTGTTGTCATATGGCAACGGGGGTTTTCCCGAAAACTACAAATGGGGTGGATGCCCCCATATATTTTTCAATGTTTTAGACCTCAGAGACATTGTATTTGGGGTTTAAATAAAAAAAAAACGTTACAAAAATTCTGGGACAATTCGGGTTAATGAGTTTGTTGATTGGTTACAAACAATTAATAGAGCTTTTCTGTGGATATTTATTTTCTTTGTGTAATCGTGGATTGACTTACTACACAAACCGCATAAAATGTTACTTGTTAATTATAAATATCGAATGATTTTTATATAATTAAGAATTTTTTAGTTTGGTACTTATTATTTCTTTTTTATGATGTGAACTATCGTGACATATTTTTTTCGGGTACAAAAATCTATTGCGATAGCTGATATAAAATATGTCACGAAAGATAGATTAGTGACAGCATCGGATTTTTCGGAATGACATTGAAAACTGTCATGGTATTAGAAGTTCAGTGTTGTCATCGCGTTTTGTCGGGATATTTTTCAGATTAAAATAACAGACATTACTGAAATTTAATGTATGTGAAGATAGCCAAAATTCCATCCCCAAAAAATACGATGGCAATACTAATTGTTGCTATCATGACACTTTTTACTCTCAGCCCAATAAATCTCCACATTTTTACTCTCAGCCCCGAAAATACTTGCTATCACGATAGTAAAAACTGTCATGACATTATATATAATACGTACTTATAAAAACATGTTTGTGAAGTATGACCAAGTCTCAGACGAATGCGATGGCAACAAAATTATTGCTATCATGACATTTTCTGCACTCAGTCCAAAAAATTGCCACATTTTTACTCTTAGCCTCAAAAACTCTTGCTATCACGATAGTTAAAAACTGTCATAACAATCGAAATTTTCGGGGTTGAGAGTGAAAATGTAGGGATTTTTTGTGCGAAATGTTTAAACAACATTTATGATGTTTTTTAGAATTTTTCTATATCTAGGAGTGGAGTTATAGTCCATAGAAGTGAGGATCTATTATTTGGCCCAACTAGCGGTGCATATCGTTTGATAGGCGAATGTTTAAAGAGTACGTGCGTTTTTTTTTTAAATTTATCTATTTCTAGTAGTTGCGATATAGACCATAGAAGTCAGGAACTATTCGTTGGCCCAACTAGCGATGCATTTCGTTCCTAGACATAGAAATATTATAAAAAAATCGCACGTACTCCTTAAACATTCACCTATCAAACGATGTGCACCGCTAGTTGGGCCAACAAATAGTTCTTGTCTTCTATGGACAATTGAACCCATCAGTAAGTTTTTTATTTTATGTAATTTATTTAGGAAGTCAAGACGTTTACATGTTTAGAATGACGAGTCTAGTTTTATTTATAGAACTCCGTATGCAATCTTTTATCACATGTTTTTAAATTTTTTAAAAGATTTCTTAAAATTTTTATTTATTAAGTTTTTGACATATAAATAGTATAATGTATAAGGAGAGAGCTATAATTATAATGAAATGTCGTAATAGTATAAATAGAATTAAGTAGTATTGCTATACGCACCTTTTTTTATTTTCGGGGCTGGAACTTTGGACTATCTTCACAAAAATAAAAAAAAACGTCATGATAGTACAAATGTCATGATAGTACAAATGTCATGATAGTACAAATGTCATGATAGTACAAATGTCATGATAGTACAAATGTCATGATAGTAAAAAAAAAATCGGGATGACACTGAAAACTAGCGTAATATAGTAAATGTCGCTACTGTTTTTAGTGTTGCCATCGCACTTCTTCGGGATATTCTTCGGGCTAACTTCACAGACCGTCTGAATGACTATACCAATGATATCTCAAAAAAGGCGCATCCGATTTGTTTAGTCAAATTTCTTTTATTATCTTTGTTAAAATTGGACTAATTTTAGGAACATGTTTTCCTGAGTAGTTTTGCGGCCAATTTTCTTACTGGTAATTTGCGATGTTTCGCAATTTCCAGTGAATTGTTAAATTTTGTCAATATCCAGATTAAAGTTTTGATTATCTCGTGAGGTTTCAGTTCCAAATACTTTTTATATTAACGATTGTTTACCATCCAGGGTTAGGGGTTTAATTTTAATCTTTTATTTAAGAAGTGAAGGTTCCTAACATAAAGATTTCCGCATTTTCAGGTAAATATTCAGATTCCCATCCTTAAATGTGCCTTTGTTTTAAAACAGAAAAAATTACTTATTTGGGTGTATTGCAGTAACCGAGGAAAATTACACAGGGACATATGACGCAGTTCTCAGCAAACGAGGTCTTAGGTGATGAAGATGGAGAAAGAATCCATGGTTAAACCGTGTTCAAGCGCATCACCACCATCAATGTCAAGCAACCGTTGCTTGGGTTAGTACAATTTTAGGCGATCGCATGGGACCTTGCAGGTTGCGAATTATGTTTACTAGCCTCGAATCAACCTGTGGTCTTCTCTCTGTAAGCCTTGTCTTTTTTATTTTTCAGGTTAATTAGTTTTCATCGTACCATGGAGGAACACGTTTAAGTTTAGTGGCTAGTTGAAGTTTAATTCAAATTCACTGTGTTTGCGTTCACTGTGTTCAGGTGGCTTTTCGTACTGGTTCGTACTCGCTCTTCAGAACTATTTCGATTGTTTTGTGATTAAAATCGTTAATGGCAATTAGCAGATAATGATTCGTTTATACTAAACGAATCAGGTAAATTAGTTAAAATAAGGTCTATAATGTTCAGGTTAGAAATGACCAGGGTATATATGAGACACATTTGTTGTTCAATTTATTGATGACAAATTCAATTAATTATTGATAAGATGTTTATGGATTACAAAACAGTGATTGATCGTTGCTTTAACACATCCTTGCTCGATGGATAAATTGGATAGATTAATCAGAGTTGTGTTTTCTTTTGCTATTTTTTCAACTGAGTTGGAATATTAATTCTAGGAATGCCACGAAACATGAATCAAAAAGACAACAAGGTGCCTTCAGGTGATTGTCGTCGACCGTATAATCTCAGCTTTATGACAGATGAGGATATTCAAAATATGTGGAATTCAATTAGCAGTGCATCAAGTGATAGTGAAACTGGTGAGGATGGTGACTTTGATGATGATAATTCGATTGCTGATCCCGATTATAATGTACCAGCTGAATATTATAACGATATAAACCGTTGTGTTACTCAGCTAGAGAGAAACTCTTCAGCTGAAATTTTTATCAATGAAATAAATATGAGTCCAGTTCTACCTTCGGCCGAATCATTATCAAAAACAGTAACAATGGATCAAAACCAACCAGGGCAACGGGTACAATCAGTAGAAGTTGAGCCACAGCCAGAAATATCGACGATTAATATAGAGCAGGCAGCAGATAAGCAACAGTCACCGACTCAATGAAACTTGCAAATCGCCCTTGGTCTCCTTTACCTGCCTGTGAAGAATGAGGTCCCAGCTTTCAACCAAATAATAGTGGGTTTATAGGTAATGCAGTGGACATTAACTTAAAGTCAATCGAATTCTCAAAGATCACTCGGAAAAAAACGATGTAGTTAATTAACCTTGCCCATTCTCCAGCAGTTAAGTAACGGATTGTCGTCTTTAATTTTCCAATTTCCAAGTTTGCTTCATTCTTTTTCCATTTCCATCTTTGTTGCAAGGTATGCACATATTCCTTATACCACCGTATCCACAGTATTACACTTTTGGACTGCAACTTCTTTTGAACTGCTTGCCAATGTGACAACCGATTATATGGTATGATGCTAGTTTCGAGTTTTAGTAGTGCAACCCATTGTGTTCCCTTTAAGAAATGTGATGGTGTTAGTACGTCTTGGACTTCGGGACCACTGATATACAACGGCCTGTTGATTAGCATTGCTTCAATTTGAACTAATAATGTACGTAGTTCTTTCATAGATAAAATTTTATCTGCGGTGACTTTTCGTAGATGTGTTTTTATGGACTTAACTCCAGCCTCTTAAAGTGCGGTCTGAAATTCCATGTTAACTGTTGCTTTTCAAGTACCGAAGATTCCAATCTGAAACAAATTGATTTAGTTCGTCGCTTTACACCGTAAAAATTTGACACATTGTCTGAATATGCGTTGGTTACAAGGCCTAGCCTTGCCACAAATCGATCAAACGCGCCAATAAACGCATCGGTTGTTAGATCGGATCTCAATGTGTAACGCCTTTGTACTCATACAGACGAATACACAGCCATGCGGTTCTCGACTTCTTTGGCCACGTCCATGGATTAAATAGCTTTATAGTGGTCCAAAGAAATCTAAGCCGGTTCGCTGAAACGGCTTTACGAGTTCAATCCTTTCACGAGGTAATACACCCATTTTTTGGTAGATTAGCCTCTTTTCAATTGGATCCTGTGACGGTATAGAATAATTGGATGTCTCTGGTCAATAGTTATTGGTGCATTTTCAATTCGCCCTCCAACCTTTAATATTCCAACCGCATAAATGATTGGATTAAGCATTGTTAATTGACTTCCATTGGGTACAAGTTTATCGGATATTAATCTCTGAATCTTAACGTTAAAATATTTATTCTGCATCACCTTAATTACTCTTTCGGTAGTTTCAGACATCTCTTTCTTGGTAAGTAACCCTTGGATTTTAGTTTCTGGTTTTTTGGTTCAAATGTTGATCGCGAGGCAAAAATATGCAAACACCATAATAAGTTTGCTGAAGCTCGAATACTTTTCTTGTAATTCGTAGATGAATTTTTCCCACAAGTTTTGCTGACACGTCATGGTAACGATCCCCAAATTTATGTTTCTTGTCGATTTTGATTTTGGGCCAATTTTCTTGTACTGGGAATACAAAATCTGAGCCATGCCTCCACAATCGATGTTGTTGTAATTCGTCTGGTGCTAAACCCCAAGTGGCACCATCTGCTGAATTGCTGGCTGGGGGGTAGGAACATGAAACCAACGCACACGCGGTAGCGTTTTAAGGATTTTACTGGTACGATTAGCCACATACACCTTCCATATTTGTGGAATATGTGACAGCCAATTAAGTACTATGGAAGAATTTGTCCATGCATACATTCGGCCAATTTCGCTTTGCCAGTAATTAATCGACGCTCTTTGATCCCATTAGCATTGGTGACCAAATATACGGCAGCAGAATAAGCCTTCTCGCTGGCATCTGAAAAACCATGCAGCAAGCTGCTCTAGTTGAATTGTCCTAACCATCGTGGTATGGCAATTGGTTGTAATTGAGGAACTTCGCGTAACATTGACCATCTTTTACGTGCTTCTGGTGGCATTGGTTCATCCCATGATAATTTTAACATCCACAATTCCTGAAACATCATCTTGACCCTTACGATGAACGGAGACAACAGGCCAAATGGATCGAAGATTCGGCTAAACTCTGACAATACTCTGCGTTTAGTGAAGGTTGGTGTTGCATCTAAGTGAAACGGGCAGCTTCGGTCTCCACTTCAACCCCAATATTTATGTGCTAATCTCAGGCTGATTGAAACTAACGGATGTTCCAGATCGTAAGTTCTCATTGAATTCGGTTAATAATCCTGTTGAATAGGAGCCTCAATTCCCCAGATTCATCCTGGCCTGATTTAGCAGCTTCACAATCTCGCCACAAATTCGCATAGCCTCTTCCACACTAACCGCACCACTCAATACATCATCTACGTACATGTTTAGTTCGTAAATATCGATTGGATGTTCTTCGGTCTCTCGCCATAGTATTCGTTGGTATCTACGATCGTTGGTCCGACCAGCAATGTGTTGTTTAATGATACTCCAGATGATCGGAGCCGACGCATCAAAGACAGCCCTTAGTTTGGTTGTGCTACTGGTTTCCTTGATTACGCCGTGGTGCGGAAGATAAACCGCGAATTCTGAACCCCGATTCTTGATTAATGACATATGTTGGAGGCCTTTGTATTCCTTTATGAACGATTTGTATAACTGGTGAAAATGTGGATCTTTCTTGAATTTCCTCTTCATCGTGAGAAGCTAGGTGTTGGCAATTCAATATGACTCCTAATGTTTCATGCGCTTCAATAAATGGTAATTTCACGGAATACCGCCCGTCACAGTCTCTAGCATAACTGGACAAGTAGTGTTGTTCATAAATGTTATGCTCGATAGTGTTCCCGTTTCTGCTGTCTGGGAATATATTTTCGGTTTCCCAGAGCCCCGAAAGGGTTTTCTCTATATTTTATTCGATCGCGATTGACATGGCAGATGCCACTTGACTGTTACTGGAGGTTCCTGTCACGATCCAGCCTAACTTGCTGTTTTGAGCAATGATTTTATTCTCCTTGCGTAGTTGCCCTTCTAATAACAATGACCAGAAGTGGTCAACCGCAATTAATATATCCACTCTTGCGCTATTGGTTGGACTCGGATCTGCTAGCATTTCATTTTTTACCTTTTCTAAGGATTCATGATTGAATGCTAGTGGAGGTCTAATAATAGTAATGGTTGGTGCTATGTACGCTTGATTGGACAGCTCGAGTTCCGATAAAAAGTGTGGTATTAATTGGAAATGCGTACTGTCTCGAGTTTGACCCATTCGTTGACCACCCAAACCCATTACTATTATGTTTGCTTCCTTTCGAAGTAAACCTAATCTATAGACACAGTGTTCCGATATAAAAGAGGACTCTGCCCCAGAGTCCAATAGCGCTCGGCATAATTGCCACTGCCCAGTACACTGTACTTTCTTGCTTCGGTCGGTTTTATCTTCGTCTTGTTGACTATACGTGGTTGGATGGTTAGTTCAGGTCCGTTCAGCGGTGTTCTCTCTCTTTGATGAATTTTGGTCTTTCTGGTGAATAAGTGAATGATGTCGACGTCGGCAAATTTAAAAATTTCGTCGTGATCGGCATTCCGTGTATGATCGGCACCCAAACAATTGAAGCATCGATTTGAAGATATGAAAGCTGGAATTGATACATTTGATGGTTTTTGGTGTTACATATAGAACAACTAGCTGATACCGTCAGCAACGATTTAATATTTTATGATTTGAACCCAGTATTAATCTTTGATATCCTTGCCTGCTTTTCTGATTTGGATTGATATTCTAAGGCGTCCGGCGTCGGCTTGTGATGAATTTAAGAAAAGCTTCGGGAGACGGGTAATCTTCGTCGACTGAATGTTGCATCATCCATAATGTCCGGGTAGTGTCATAGATTTTTGTGACGAGAATATATATTCGCCATACGTCACGCTCCTTGGTTTCACTCCCTAAACCTGCGTTTAGCAGTAAGCGGATTAATCGTGCTGGTGCTTCTCCAAGCGAATTCACCAAAAATTGGAATTTTTGCGGTAGTGGTGAATAACTGGTAAAACGTTTGCCATTCGGTGTATTGTCCAATAAATTTAGGCATCCGTAGTCCAGGGAGTTTCACTTTTGGTGCTACCATTCGAGCACCGCTTATTGCGACTGATCTAGAGCGTTGAGTGCGAAGATATGTTCTTCCACCTCGATAAATTCTTGAAATAGCTGCTCGGTTTGTTTTAAACGAACTCGAATTTCATCTAACTTTGCCGTGGATGTAGATAAATGACCAACGTATGCCTTTAACTTGAGAAAGCTGCCATTGATGTTTGATCGTTTGCGCGTTGGTCTGGTTAAGCAAATTCTCAAAATGGAAATGGATCCGGCTCGGCGGACCATAAACAATTTTGTTGGACAAATGAACTGTATTCTTGAATCGGCGATCATCGAATTCCCAGATCACGTAATGTAAAATTATTTGCCTTGATGATTGCAATTAGTCTGACCGAACTAGTCTGATACCGCAGCACAAGTACACAGTGCTTTTACACAGTAAAACCAAAATGGATGAAAGGAAACACTTGGTTCTTGTTTGTTGGTATTAATTTTATATTCTGGTCGGCGGCTTGTCGTTTAATGCCCATGACTTGCTCGAGAACGAGAATGTTATAGCTCTATTTTATCCGAATGTTATCATCCGCTTGTTCGACTTCGATTGACATTTGACATTAACAAAAATAAACATCGTAGGCTGCTGTCATTTAATAATTCCAATAATTTTCATTCTAAGTACAAAAGTTTAAATAAATTCTGGATATTTGACACCTTTCATAAACAGATTTATTCCCAAAAGTATTCAAATAACAAAATCCCACGTTGACTAAAATATGAGAAACGCGAACTTACTACTTAGACATCAAACAAATTCACTCGATCAAGATGTTAATACCAAATTCATAAACAATTTTTGCGTGATTATGGCATATGAACATCTGTTGAATCTGTGAGACGACTTACATGTATAGCAACGACTAAAGCATTATTATTGATAAATCTGTTAGCAAGTCGATAGATGGTTTGAGGTAAACATACTGTATTATACATCAAAATAATATCTTTGGGGCAAACGAAGCTGTAACTGTAATAATATGGCACAAAGAAAATTCCCCAAAAATCGAGCAAGAACACAAATGTATACGTGTGTGTGTAAGGTATAATACCAATGTAGCAAGAAAAGCACGAAAATTTATTCATTTTTCATACAACAACAAAAAAAGTTGATTGTTTCACAATTTTTCTCAGATTCAGCGAATTCCTTTTCAAAGTTTCCACAGTGTTTAGGAGAATATGCGTACAATCCAATACGTTCCCGTTCTCCCTACTCGAATTACATTAAAGAAGAAGGAACAATAAAACTTTATTCGGTGTTATGTACGGAGGAAGGCTGAATGAAAATGTAACAGAAGATTCCAATTTTCTTTGATCAGAATAAAATAACTTTTCATGTCCTAATTTCATTTATGCTAATTCCGGTTATTTCACTTCATCTTATATGGATAAACGAGATAACAATAACACATATATACTGTGCACATAACGTATGTCTGTATATACAAACACACCCTCAATAATATTTACCGGAATATGCGGAAAATTTGTATGATATATAAGAGGAGGAAAAGGATTAACTCTTGGGATACACGAGTATAGATTTTATGAAGAGGTTTTAAGATGATTTCTATTTCGCTTCACTAATTTCTCTACGTGCTTATTACGGCTATGTGAATCGTGTATTTAATAGCGTTTCTTCGACAATCATGGTTCAATATATACCTATAGCTACCTACTTATCGATTTTGGAGGCACAATTATTACCGACCAAGGACGAGAGAATTTCGTTTCTTTTCCAAGCAATTAATTTTGCTCTTTTCATTTTACCTTTAATAGAAAATATATTAATTGAATAAAATACGAAATATCGAAGCATCTTAAGTGCTCTTAAAAATCACTTAAAAAATGTTCCTACCATTCTTTTCGGATCTATCTCGGTGCCATGCCATCCATAATATATATAATAACTAGAAGCAGTCGGCGCGCAGGCACATAAAAGAAACATCATCGTAATTTGGAGCAAAATATCGCAACATAAAAAATAATGATATTCATTGTTACATCATCTTCATCATCATCAACATTTCTTATTGTTATACGAGAGATATTATAGATTTGTACATTTGTTAAGTGTATTCCGCGGGAAGGTGCGTGCGAAGGCTTTCTGGTTTTTGTGCCTTCCTGTAGATGTTAGATCGATATACGAAAAAGTACCTACCTACCACCATAATAAAGATGATGATGATGATGGAAAAATTTATGATTTACTTCATTTTCACTATATATACGAATCTGTTATCACGAACGGGATAAAATAAAATTATAAAGGGAACATTTTAACTCTTGAGCACGCATGTGACATAAACTTAAATCTAATTACGTGAGCGTGCCTGACGATTTTTATTGTTATTGTGTGTACTCGATGTATACATACGGATGGTTTTTGAGGTATGCGAAACATGATTAAGGTTAAAATTTTGTCATTATGCTGCGTGAAGGAAATATATGTAATTTAATGATGTATGGGAAGATAGCCCAAATTCCATCCCCGAAAAATGCGATGGCAATACTAATTGTTGCTATCATGACACGTTTTACTCTCAGCCCAAAAATCTCCACATTTTTACTCTCAGCCGCGAACATACTTGCTATCACGATAGTAAAAAACTGTCATGACAGCTGAAATTTTCGGGGATAACTAATAAAAACATGTTTGTGAAGTAAGACCAATTTTCATATGTGTGTGAAGATAGGCTAAATTTAGTCTCAGACGAATGCGATGGCAACAAAAATATTGCTATCATCTACACTTAGCCCCAAAAATCACCACATTTTTACTCTCACCCTGAAAAGTTTTACTATCACGATAGTTAAACACTGTCATAAAAATCGAAATTTTCGGGGTTGAGAGTAAAAATGTATTGGTTTTTTTGTGCAGTGCACATCGTTTGATGGATGAATGTTTAAAGAGCACGTGCGATTATTTTAGAATTTTTCTATGTCTAGGCCTTGAGATATCGTCCATAGCAGTTAGGAACTATTGACTAGCAGTGCACATCGTTTAATAGGTGCATGTTCAAGCAGCACGATTGTAGTTGTCGCAAAACACGGAGAGGGGACTGTGGGGATCTGTAATAAGGCGGTCAGACTGTCTTTATTACTGACAGAAAAGTACCTTAGAGATTGGAGCCTAACAAACTGTTAGTCAACCATCCATCATGTACCTAGGCGTAATGATCGATTCCAGAATGTCATATAAGACACATCTCATTATCTCCACCGAGCGAGAAAGAAGATTTAATGCGGCACTAGCACAAATAATGCCGAATACAGGTGGGAAGCGATCTTGATCATTATATGTAACTATAATGATGTATGGGACACTAATTTGGGTAAACTCGTTGGTGAAGGATACATATAGGTAAAGAGTAGCAAGAGTTCAGAGGCTAAGCGCCCTGAGAGTATTGTGCGCATTTCGGACGGTGTCAGAAGACGCTGCCTGTATTCTTGCGGGAATGCCCCCAATAGATCTACTGGCCAAGGAGCGCCAAACCACATACCTGCGTCTTGGTGAAGGAACAAAAGCAGAGAACCACCGATTAGCACGGACTGAGACGATCACTATATGGCAGAGAAGATGAAGTGAGTTGATGAAAGGTAGATGGACTCATCGCCTGATCTATACATCGAGGCGTGGCTAAACACGCGACACGGTGAAGTGGATTAACATCTTACGCAGTTTCTGACGGGTCATGGTTGCTTTGGATTCACCAGAAGCTTTGGATTATGCCAAGAAGTCACCAGATTGCCCTTTATGGTTCGGAGTAACGGAGAATGTAGAGCACGTAGTATTCGAGTGTCCACGATTTACTGAGGAGTTTATGCTGGCATCCGAAGATGGGTGAAACGCCTTAAGCAAAGGTGTAATAATGGGAGAGTTGAGACGCCTAGAAAGAAGCAGCGATTAGGGGCAGCGTAAGCTGACCCTTCCTCGCGAAGTAATACCTAACGGTAGTTCCTCGGGGCCGAACGGCATGGTTTATTGGAGGTGGTGAGTTAAAACGTCAACTTTCAACTGTATCAGTGATTGGGTTAGCTTCAGTCGGAGAAGGTAAGATTAAGAAATTTTGTTTTGCTGACACCAGTGTTTGATGATTCACATCCTAATAAATTGATTATTTCTTCAATACCACAATCAGATGCCATACGATCAAGACAAGTTCTGACGATATTTGTTGTCAACTATTACGACACTGTTTGGGAATTAAAAGAAGAGCCTTCCGTTCCAGCCAATGAAAGTGAATGTGTGACTCACTTCTTAAGTACACATCGTTACGCATACGGCCGGTAAATCGTAGAGCTGCCATTTATAGACAATCTTAAGTGATTAGAGAAAGGTTTTAAAAAGGGAAATCTCCTATGATAGCATTGAAACGGGAATTCAACATAAATACTAATGTGAAACCTAATAATTTCACAAAGAACTTCAGCCTTGTCACGTATCCTAATTACGAAGTTACGAGTTATATTTAACGACTCGTGCAAACCAATTACAGAATTGTCTGTAAATGACGTTTTAAGACGTTTCGTAAGCCAAAAATAGCAATTGTTTCTGACATCGAGAAGATGTATCGTGAGATTTTAGTCCATATCCAAACCACCACAATTTCCAGAGAATAGTGTGGCAAGAAAATCCTCAAGATTCGATTCAGCATTTTAAACTAAATTCGGTAACATATGGGTTAACATGTTCGGCATTTCTCGCCACCAGATCGTTACACCAAGCAGCTGTAGATGACAAGAATATATACCCGAGCTTCCGATCAGATCCGATTTTTTTTTGTCGGCAATTTGCTGATGCGTAGTGATTCCGATGAACCTTTACAAAGCTGGTTAGAGATTCCATTTTGTTTACCGATTCTGAGATTTTCATCAAAACTTTGGGTATTTGTTGGTTGACAAGTGATGATATTCGACCCGCTCGGGTGGCTTTCACCGAATACAATAATGCTTAAAATATTTCTGAACTTACTGCGGCAAAAAAAGATAGATTGGGATGGTTGTATTCAAGATAATATCGACCGATTTGGCACGCTATCAGAAACGGCTTCACCTGTTTTTCTAATATATGAATGCCATGGTTTCTCCAGATGTAGTTGGATAACAACGTCCAGCATCACGATTTCTGTGATGCGTCCGAGAAAACAAAATCAGCGGTCGAGTACACACGATCTACCAACCTCAACGGACACAATGTGGTTCGTTAAAGTTGCCGACAAAAGAAAAGTTGCTTCATTGAAGCAACTATCAATAGCCTCGAGTTATGTGGCGCCATGTTTTGACCATGTTTCATGCATGGATTGACTCTAATATCGTGTTATGCTGAACTTCCAATGTTCCAAGGAAGTGTGACTTTTAGTGGTGCTATAACAGAACCAGCTACACTACGTACCTTCGAAGTTGAACCCAGTTCACTGCGCCAGTCGCGGTGTAACGCCAACAGAACTATTGAACTTTGAAATCTAGTGGAATGGTCTAGATTATCCACTAAAATCAACTAGGTATTGGCTGAATAATAAATGCGTTTGTATAGAGCAGACTACGGTTGAAAGAAAATAGGTCCTGCGATAAACAACAAAGGAACAAACAAGCGCGCCTGATGGAATATGTAGTTCACCGATTTTCCTCGCACATATTGATACTTACTTGTCAGTTGTATCTGCTTGGCTGAAATATGTCGCAAAGCAAAGGCCTCTTACTTAACTAGCAAACATCTAAGGAAAAGCGAGAAACTTTTCATAAAATGGGCTCTGCAGCCATATTTAATAAAAAAATATTCCAGATGCAGTCGAATATATCGATAAATCGAAGTACTAAATTATGACCGCTAGATCCATCTATCGATGAATTTGGTGTACTACGCGTATGCTGTATTCCCAGGTAAATTATTCAACGAAGCACCCAGCGATTCTATCAAAGCAACATGAACTGACCGACCGCTTCTATCAAAGCAACATGAAAATAGTGAAATTTATATATGAAACACACTTACATCCGAATCAATCAACGATGATCTTCACTATCAAAGCAAACTATTAGGTCGTTGGTGCAAGGGACAACATTAAAAGTTTTATTATCCCATAATTTGTTATCCCAAAATTGGCATAACAAATTATGGGAATCTATCTACACCAAGAGTAAACTTTAAAACGGACGTTTACGAATGTCAGAGTAGACTATACGCAGTAACCAGCCACCAATGCTGATGAATTCTATAAATCTTTTTATTCGTATTTTTGCGTACCCAATTTTGTCGGTGCTAGACGCTAATTTGATGAATTCGTCGTGGTAATTGAATCCAAGAAGCAAAACGTATCTGCATATCTTGTTACCAAACAAACTTGTCTACTTATAGTGCTAGGCGAGTCAGCGTCAATAATTAAAGAATGTTAACGTCACTCATAATCCAACTAGAAGCAATTCGCAATTCAAGACCCACTGATACCGCTTAATGGTGATGCTGACGATGTTCGCATTTTAACACCTCGTCATTTCTTAATTGGCTCTTCTATTCTTGAAGTGCCGAATAAATTTTAAGATGACGTCACATTAAAATTTACTGATAGATAGAAGTCTATGCAAAATATGGCAAGGATATTTTCGAAAAGATGGCCTACAGAATATTTGACTGCACTGCAAAAAAGGTTTAAATTACAATATCAACAATGGAACTTTAAAGAAGGTGATCTAGTTTAAATCAGAGGTGAAAATACAACGCCGCTCTGCTGAGCCCTAGGCAGAGTAATCAGGTATCCCTACTTAAATTTCTGAAGACCAACAAGGTAAACCCTTGTTGGTTGAATATTTAGTCTTTAATTTTATTTTAATCCTTTAGTTCTTTATCGGTTTTAATGAATGTTAATCCACATCATTGCAAAACCTCAAAAAGCTCCTTTGAAGCTACCTCTTCCGGTCGACGAATGTTCACCAAATTTCGTAAGAATCCTCCTAGAATGTATGTATGTAGTCTCCATCCCTACTCCGCTTAACTACGTCCACGCTCGTGTCGGTGGTAACTCGGTTCCAGGCTAGGCCGAGGCAGAAGTCAAAAGGGAGTCACATAGGTCACTTGCAAATGATGCACTTAAGAGTTATGTGACTTAAATCCTGGAGCGTCTGTCTCACATTGAGCGGCTTCCAGGTCAGCGACGGTACCCCAGGAGGGGCGGCTGTGTACCTACTTGGCAGAAAGTATAAAATGCTAGGGGCGGCACCTCGAAAAAGAATTCATCATGA
The DNA here is from genome assembly GCA_963691935.1 of Nephrotoma guestfalica. Classification (NCBI taxonomy): domain Eukaryota; kingdom Metazoa; phylum Arthropoda; class Insecta; order Diptera; family Tipulidae; genus Nephrotoma; species Nephrotoma guestfalica. The sequence continues at coordinate 207,306,486 of OY829915.1, forward strand.
GTTTAGTTAAGGAGAGTTTGGTTATGCGGTGCAGAGAGTAGGAAACCCAGTACCGGCTGAAGGGAGTGAGCAAGCAGGCTCCGAACAGTCGAGATCAAGCGACTGCAATGTTACAACGGTGGCGAACTTGGCCGATGTAACAGATATTTCGACAAGCGAAGAGAGAGGAAGCACTACATCCGTGCATGGGAATATAACCTCTGGTAACCCGTTTGGTAAGAGTGCGGTAATGCAGAGGTCTCCTAAGAAGGGAGCGATGACCAGTACATTGGAGAGATGTTTTTCATCGCCTTCTCTAGGGATTTACAAGGCGGAACCCCAAGAAATAAGGCTAGCCAGGCTTGGGAAAAAAATTGAGGAACTGGTGGAGTTCGTAAGACCTCGAAATAATGTTCATAGCGAGATTAAAAAGATGATAAGCACCATTAGCACGCTTTATGGCTCAGCTATAGGTAAGAGGAGTGCTTCGGAAAAGCCGTGCCAAACTTCACCGATCAATAATGACGGGAAGGAGAATTTAGGTAGTCTACGAACTGTGAACAGGAAAGCGGAGCTGAAGGCAGCAACTAACGAAGATATACCACTTGTGGAGCCCAGTAAGAGGAAGCTGTCCACGCCACCTAAGAGTGATGAAAGAAGGCAAAGTAAGAGAAGGAATACTAAGGCTGCTCCGCAAGGTCCTCCGCAAGCACTTCGAATGTCGGAGACTCTTATTAATGAGGAGGACGGAAACAAGAAGCAAAAGACCACCGCATCTATGTCGGATAATGGAGATATAAACACTACGAGCTCAAATCAATTGAAGGATGCGACAGTTGGCTCAGAACAAGAATGGCAGAATATGGAGGGGGAAAAGAACGCCAAAAGGACGATCACGTCCACGAAGGAAAAGGGCTCGCCCGGATGCGCTGCTAATAAAGAAGAGTGACGAAATTTCATTTGCCGATCTGCTGCGGAAAGTTGTGGACCCGTCGCTAAATAGTCTGGATGAAATGGTATCAAACATACGTCAAACTTATAGAGGAGACCTATTGTTGGAGCTACAAACTACAGCAGACCAGCCGAAGACCGCAATATTTCGAGAGCAATTAGCGAAAGCGATCGGGGGCAATGCGGCGGTTAAAACTTTGACCCAGGAGGCGTTACTGGTGATCAAAGACGTGGACGAGGTTGGTAGTACAGTTTGAAGGGATGAAAGGTGTCTGTATTGTTAAGTCACTCACAAAGGCCTACCGAGGAACGCAGACAGCGGTTGTTAGACTCCCTAACACTATAGTTTGGAAAGCGCTAGAAGTGGGTAAAGTTAGAATCAGCTGGGTTTCTTGCCGAATCCGGGAAAAAATAGAGCTGACTAGATGCTTTAAATGCCACGGTTATAGGCATCGGTCATGGAACTGTAGAAGCGAAGTGGATAGATCAAAGCTCTGCAGGAGATGTGGTGAAGAAGGGCACTTTGCTAAGGCATGCCAAAAAGTATCAAAATGCATGCTATGCGATGAAACGGCCAATGGCTGTAGCAAACACGTAACTGGTAGTGGTAGATGTCCGGTATACCAGAAAGCGCTGCAAAAAGAGCGTTGGAAATGAAAATCATCCAAGTCAATCTTAACCACTGTGAGGCTGCCCAGGACCTGCTGCAGCAATCCATACAGGAAATGAAAGCGGATATTGTAATTGTGTGTGAGCAATATAGGAACCTTGATAGACGGTGCTGGGCTTCAGATACATCGAATCGAGCTGCTGTATGGGTTTGTGGTACCTACCCTCTAAAGGAAATTGGCGTGAGTTCTGTACCCGGGTTTGTCAGAGCCAAAGTGATCGGCGTTCATATTTATAGTTGCTACGCACTTCCTAGTGCATCGATTGAAGAATTTAAAACATTTCTCGATCAATTAATGGATGATGCACGGAGCCACAACCCGGTGCTCATAGCCGGGGATTTTAATGCATGGGCCGTAGAGTGGTCATGGTTGCTTTAGATCATACCTGTTCAAATTTAAACACGAAGAGGCACCAGATTGCCCTTTATGCATCGGAGTAACGGAGAATGTAGAGATTATTCGAGTGTCCACGATTTGCTGAGGAGAGAAGGAGTATCTGTATACGTGGGGTCTAACGAACGCCGGAAAATATAGTGGAGTTTATGCTGGCATCTCAAGATGGGTGGAACGCCGTAAGCGGAAGTGTCTCACGGATAATGAGAGAGTTGAGACGCCTCGAAAGAAGCAGAAATTCAGTGAGGAGTTAATTCCAGCCGAGCAGCGAAAGCTGAGCCTGCCTCGCGGAGTAATACCTAACGGTAGTTCCACGGGACCGAAGGTTTATCGGGGGTGGTGGTTTGGTCGGTAAGAATTCGACACTATCACGAGTTTGATATATGGGTTCACGCGTGAAGCCCATCAAAGGTTCCCCTCCTCCGCCCATAAAAAAACACACATACACACGCACGCACACACACACACACACACACACACACACACACACACACACACACACACACACACACACACACACGCATAGACCACTTGCAAATAATGCACTTAAGAGCTATACGACTTAAACCCTAGAGCGTCTGTCTCAGATTGAGCGGCTTGCCGGTCAGCGACTATACCCCAGGAGCGGCGGCTGTGTCTGCCTACTTGGCAGAAAGTATAAAATGCTAGAGGCGGCACCTCGAAAAAGAATCCAAGATGAGTTCAGTTGAGGAGAGTTTTGTTACGATTCAGGGAGTAGGAAACCAAGTATCGACTGAAGAGACTGAGCAAACAGGCTATCAACGGTCCAGACGCAGCAACTGCAATGTTACAATGGTGGCGAACTTGGCCGATGTGAAGATATGCCTACAAGCGAAGAGAGAGGAAGCACTGAATCTGGGGATAGAGCACCCGCTAACCCGTTTGGTAAGAGTACCTTAATGCAGAGATCCCCTAAGAAGGGAGCGATTACCAGTACATTGCAGAAATATTTTTCATCGCCTACTTTGGGGAGGTACAAACAAATAAGGCTAACCAGCTTGGAAAAAAAATTGAGGAACTGGTGGTTTGTAAAGCCGAGAAATATTGTGCATAGTGAGATCAAGAAGATGATAATCACCATTAGCACGCTTTATGGCGCAGCAATAAGTAAGATGGACGTTTTGGAAAATCAGTGCCAAACTTCATCGATCAATAATGACGGGAAGGAAAATTTAGTTCGTCTATGAACTGTGAACAGGAAACAGGAACTGAAGATGCACTTGAATTGACAACTTCCCCAAAAATGGAAAATAACTAGAGTGGCCTATTTTTAAAACTGGATTTAGAAATGAAGTTTCCTGCTGTATTACATCTACATATATCTGATATACCTAAGTTGTTTAAAGTGGTAATATGCAACTCATTCAAAGCAATGCGTCCATGGTATTTTATGCCCAAAAGATGAATATCGACAAATCTCATCGAAATTACCAGCTATTCTATTAAATAAATTGAGAAGCATAATCAAGTTGATGTTATGTACAGACTTTGCAAAAGCTTTCGGCTCCGTCAGCCACTTTGGAACACATTTACAAGTTCGGATTTTCCAGCCAGTTCGTACCCTGGTTTAAATCTTATTTGAGTAATCGCATCCAAATCGAATCAAATAGAAGGTAAAGGTCGATTAGAATGCAAGCAACCTGTGGTGTACCATAAAGCTTTCGCGTTGCCCCATAGATTTTCATAATCTTCATTAATGGTTTTACTGAAATATTGACAACCTAGGGTGCGAGTAGATATAGTACGAGTTTAATTATCTGAGTCTCAAGTCTCGAGCCTTGTTACACAAGGCTATAAGATAAATCGTCTACTTCTTCAGGTAACACTTCAAACTAACGACCTAGGGATTATTTTCGTTGAAAACATGAGCTTTACTAAGCACATTGAGCTGTGCATCGCTAGAGCAAACCCCTTGCTCGGCTTTATCAAACGTTGGACGGGTGACATTTTTGATTTGGAGACAGTTGAGCTACTGTATTGTGCTTACGTTAGATCCCAGTTGGGAAATGTTGTAAAAGTGTGGTGTTCGTTCTACGAAGAACGTATCCAAAATATTAAAAAAATTCTAAAAAAGTTTATACGCTGCATGACCTGGAAAGACGAATGAGAGTTTGACCATGATGTACCATACCACGAAAATATATAGCGACAACCACCATATTTAACTAGATGTAAGACATACAACTTGGCAACGTTATAAAATAGGTGGGAATTGCTAACAAGTGTATTCGTTAGTTCCTACGAGGCTTAATCGACGCATCGGATGTACTAAATTCAATTAAAGTAATGGTTCCTAGTAGACAACTAAGAGATCATAACTTCCTCCACTTAGTTCGACACAGAACCAACTATGGTGATATTAGACCAGTGAAGATGACGTGTAAGAGTTTCAATAAAATTAATTATTTGTTTGATTTTTGCTTAACTAAAGATAATTTTAAAAGTATAGATTAAGGCAATTTTGTGGCTCCCTTATCTTATTTTGTATTTTTACAATAATATTTTTTAAGTCAAATACGTAGACTTATTTCAATATAAATAATTAAATAAATTTTGCTATCATGACAGTATTTACACTCAGCCCAACAAATTCTCAAATTTTTTTCTAAGTCCCGAAAATCCTTGCTATCACGATAGTTAAAAACAGTCATGACAGTCAAAATTTTCGGGACTGAGACCAGAAATAACACTTATAAAAACACTTTGATTAAAATGTGTTGCTCGCCAACACTAGCACGGTAAACATTACGGTCATCATTTGATAGATGAATATTTAAAGATCTCTATACAAAATCGTACCTGCTTTTTAAGCAATCACTTTTCAAACAATGATTACCACTAGTTGGGCCAACGAAAAGTTCCTGACTTCTGTGTACTATATCTCAGCTCATTTTGAATTCAATTAAGCATTGAAATAATTCCCGACACTTTTATATGTCATATACTAAAGTGATGTATGTACTATGTTTTGATAGTTGACAGTTAATTTGTGGTTTACAGTAATTTATTTAGGAGTTCAAAATTTTGTATATGTGTTAAATGAGGTGGGTAACTGGGAGGGTAGGGAGGGGAGCAGGGAAACTTTCGAATTCCAAAATTAAATTTTGCATACCGATTAAGCCTAATTTATGCTAATTAGTGCGCACGGGAAAAAATTAGTGCTGGTCCAGAAGCCGAAAAAACGGGAAAAGAAAATTTCAAATTTCGCCTGAAAGACGAAACAAATAAAACCTGATTTCTAGAAAAAACCAGAAATAATTTAAGCCTAATTATAAAACTTTCTAAAGGCCGCAAAACTCATGAAATTTGTGCTTATCATAGAAATATGATTTTCATAAATTTTCATTCATAAATTGAGGAAAAACAAACTAGCCCCTAAAAGATACTACGAGATAAAAGGTACTATCGTATATAAAACAAACAAAATACAGAAATATGCCGTTCAATAGTTGAACAACAAATTGAACAGTAGAAATAAAAGTTCTAAAATCCAAGTAGAAGCAATTAAGCATAAGCAATTCAGATAGCATAATCCCGTCAGGTATGTTCATTGCCATCCGAGAAATATAGTGGCTGAATTTTTGCCAATCCAGAATTGGCCCAACTCCATTGAACAACAACGACCGTTGAATGAACAATTTTCTTACAAAAAGTGTTCCAGAAATCAATAAAGTTGGCACTTCTGATTGTATATTCCGATCAGGTATGTTTATATTCATTCGAAAAATATAGTGTCCGAATTTTTACTAATCCAGAAGTACACTGGATTAGCACAAATTCAGCCAATATATATTTCGGATGGCAATGTACATACCTGACAGGACTATGCTATCTGAATTGCTTATGCTTAATTGCTTCTACTTGGATTTTAGAACTTTTTATTTCTACTGTTCAATTTGTTGTTCAACTATTGAACGGCATATTTCTGTATTTTGTTTGTTTTATATACGATAGTACCTTTTATCTCGTAGTATCTTTTAGGGGCTAGTTTGTTTCTCCTCAATTTATGAATGAAAATTTATGAAAATCATATTTCTATGATAAGCACAAATTCATGAGTTTTGCGGCCTTTAGAAAGTTTTAAAATTAGGCTTAAATTATTTCTGGTTTTTTCTAGAAATCGGGTTTTATTTGTTTCGTCTTTCAGGCGAAATTTGAAATTTTCTTTTCCCGTTTTTTCGGCTCCTGGACCAGCACTAATTTTTTACCGTGCGCACTAATTAGCATAAATTAGGCTTAATCGGTATGCAAAGTTTCATTTTGAAATTCGAAAGTTTCCTTGCTGCAGTTACCCACTCTTTTAAATGTTGTGTCTAGTTTTATTTATAGAATTACATACTACAACATATAGGGAGCTACTCGGTGTTGAATTTTGGGGTCATCCACACCTTCTAACAAAAATAAATCTATCCACCTTATGCTTAGACGGAACAATATTAGTATTCTTAGGTGCACTTTACACCATAAATGAATCGTTGTTCCATCTAAACATAAGATGGACAATTTTATTTTTGTAAGGAGGTGAGTAACACCTATTTCATCAAATTAGGAATTTGCTCTATCGAACCCTAGTAAAGTGTTAAAAGCTCCGAACAAATTTTTGATGACAAACGATAACGAGATACCATGCGTTAAATCCAATGGTATAAGGAAATTTTCTAAATCACTCCTAACAGAATTTTATGCAAAATCAACAAGATTTTTTAATATTTGTTGTAAAACTTTTCCCGAAAGGATTTTTTTGTTATTCCTATAAAATTGATTTATTCTGGTACATTATAAAGTATTCACGAAAACTGAAAAAGTATTAAATTCAGCAAAAAATACAGAAATTGCAAAACAATAAAAATTCTGGAATAAACTTCAAGGGAACGGCAACGATAAACAAAAAAAAATTATTCGGAACAAAGCTTTTTTATACTTCTTTTGTTTTTTTTATATACTTCGCAGTCTTCTTGATCGTATATTTCCTCTATATCCTCAAATTATTTATAGAGATATCATTCTTATCATTTTCAATATGTTTATCATATTACTATTATACCCTTGTCTCGTATGTATGGATAGAGCTTCTCATACTCGCCGCATGTAATAAAAAATAAATAATTCACAAATTTTCATCTATAAATTCCAAATAAAAGTTTTACTCTTATAACATTTTTCAAGAACGGCAACAACAACAACACACCGGCAAGAGCTTTACCGAAAGTAAACAAAATATGGAAAGCATCTCATATATTTGATATTGTTCATGAGAGGATAGATACCGTACCCGCTGTATATAGACTCAAGGCCCCGCGCGATATGCGATATGGGACACAAAATAAAATTTGTCGTCTATATAAAAAAATGTTATTTATTTTGGAATTATAAATAAAATATTTACAAATTGCTTATATACGAAAAATATTTTCATTATTAAATTTGTAAATTTTATTTTTTTGTTTTATTTTTAGGCTATACCAACTTAATGTGTTGATGTGGTTTCAGTGTTTTTGGGGCTTCGTCTCTTCGAATCTAAATTCTTAGAAATTTTTCAATAACGACGTAAATAACATATATAGCGTATTTAGGAGTATGTTGGGGGAGTGCTGCCTATCATTCCACTAAATGTTTACTTTATTTGTAGAGAAAAAAAATCGTTTGATGGTATAAAGAGTCGTTAACATTTGTGTTTTATTATTGGCACGAATATACGACAACCTTGGTACACAGCCAACAAGCACAAGACGAATTATACGTATGAGCAGGCATCTTCAAATTCGAAAGAAAATGACACCAACGGTACCGAAAATTTCACAAACACTGTCCAATCAATTTTAAATAGCCTTGAGGAACAGAATAAACTAAATAAGTTAATTCCGGGTCGACTAAAACTGCTGGAAATACCAAGTTCCAAAATAGCTAAAAATAAATAATGTCGGCGATACATAGTTCAATTCATAATTCCGGAGCAGAAACAAGACATCAAAACTACTCATTACGAATAGCGATACCTAGCAGAATGAGAACTCTTTTTAAATCACTCATCCCTCGATCTACACAGTAGATACGTTCCACGGATAATCGTGTAGATCTAAATCGTGCAAAATGAGACAAAGGATTAATATTAAAAGGATAGGTAGGTTCCACTACACTTAGAACCTTGTAAATTGAGTTAAAGAATTTAAGGTAACTACTTATGCGTAAATGTGTTCTCTCGAACTATGTAAAACAAAACCAGCTTATCTTATCTTTTCTTATTGCAATCCAACTGCAACTGTGAAATTCATTGTGCTTAATATTGAAATAAAAAATTCACGTTACGTAAATTAAAACAATTAAAATTAATTTAAATTAAACCGCTTTCAAAATCCAGGACTCCAGGTGATTTATATTCCTCGCATTACTTTAACGGCTGTAGTGGATTCATCGGTTTCAGAATTGAGCATTATTTTATTTATGAGAAGCCGTCGAAAAACACGTAATCAACGTTTGTTTGCCTTCGATCATTTTTAAATTTTTTTTCAAATTGCATGTGTGCGCATTTTTAATTGTTCTTTGACATTTTAGTGCTCGGTCTGTATCAGGATCAATGTTCATAAAGATCGTTTGCAAACTTCTTCTTAACTGCAGACCCTCTCCAAGTAGTTTTGGTGATAATCGGTCTACCGTTTGAAGGAGCTCTGCATTAGACATTTCCTTAAAAACCAATTCCTCTACATCGGGAATACCAAAATCTTCGCATCCGTCCCCTATGAGAGAAAGAGCCAGGCCACTGATGTTTGAATAGAGCATTTCGGTTGACGGCACAGTAAATCTCTAAATTACTACATTTGAATTGAAAACAGAAAAAATTTTCCACACCTCCTGAACAGGAAGTAGTGCATTATCATTTACGAGTAGTTTTCCTAAAATGTCGGCAAAAGTTCTTCTAATATAATATGCCATAAAAGTAGAAATTCTACCATGATCCTTCGGTTGGATCATCTATGTTGTGTTGGGCGGTAAAAACTCAATTTTAACATTTGGATGCTGTAAATTTATTGAATGACTTGATGAATTATGTAAAAGTGAAAGCATTTGAAGGTTAATCAAATAAAGTGCAAGCCATCCAACCTTTTTTATTTGCCCGCCCATGAACTGGTAAATTATTCATATTAACGCCTTCCATCGCTCGACATATTTATGCTCGGTTAATAATGCTTTAACATTCGATCCCTCGATGCATTGCTGCAAAATAGCAACGTGACTCTATCTTTTGCTGCCTTAAATCCAACGGCACATCTTTCATTTTTGGAAAGATAAGTTCTTTTCGGAATTTTATTCCAAAACAGTCCGGTTTCATCGGCATTAAATACTTGGTCAGACACGGAAGAATTATCTTGAATAATTTTAGCCAAACTGGACGAATATTATCCTACCTGATTTTTCATTACCGGACGCCGTTTCACCTCTTAGTTGAATATTATGTAAGTTATGCCGTTTTTAACCATTCGTTACTGGCGGAAAATTTGATTATCGAGGTAGTGGGTATCTTTTCTTTTATTTGGTTGAAAAGTTGAAGCGCTTTGTGTTTAATAGAATTACTATCTACCAGAATTCTCTTTTTACAATTCCTCTATTTATATAAATAAAACCTTTTCAACGGCTTCCATAACATGATCCCGTTTACAAAACAAACCATGGGAAATAGACTAGAAGTGCGAAAGATAAAGCTGACCTGTTTGCTGAACGTATTGAAGGAACATTTCAACCTCTAGGTCGGCAAACTAGTTACGAAAACACTGCTGATATGACTAGAACATCTGACTTCGAAGATAACAGTTCTGTAACATTGAAAGAACTAAAAGTTGAAAATAAGAACATAAAAGCAAAGAAAGCTCCTGGTAACGATCTGATAACAGGGCACATAATAAAGGAGCTGCCTGAAAAAGGCACCCGTAAATTATTGCATGTAATCAATGCGATCCTCAGGAAAAAATATGTGCCAATGCAGTGGAAAGTAGCTGAAGTAATAATGATTCCGAGCCAAAGCCACTGAATGATAGAAAACCTTATCCCAGAATATTAGTTTGGTGTCAGAGAGAAACACTCAACTATTGGGCAAGTTCATATGCTTACAGATATCATTGAGAATACGATAGAGGGGAAAAAGGTTTGCTCTAGTATCTTCTTAGATGTGGCGCAGGCACCTTCGATAAGGTGTGGCAAAAATTATTATATGATTTTAAAATCATACATAGAGAATCGCCATTGTAAGGTGAAATATGAAGAAGAATACTCCGAGCTAAAAAGATTTCGGCAAGAGTAGTGTTTTGGGACCTATTCTTTACCTGCTATACACCAAAGTTTTACCTCAATTAAACGATATTACCGTTGCAACATTTGCCGATGATACTGCGGTTCGCTCAGTAGGAGACACTATCGAGGAATAGACAGTGAAACTTCAAGAAGCACGTGAAAAAATCATAAAATGGACAAAAATGTGGCGTATCGGGCTCAATGGATCGAAATTCACGCATGTGAATTTTAGTAATCTAAAAGTCAGCTATAAACCTGTAACCATTAACGGTCAGCAAATTCCGGATGTAAATAAGGCTTAATATCTAGGGATGACCTTAGACACCGGAAAATAAATTGCTATTATATCAACAGGTGCTAAAGCCTGTATGGACTTATGCAATTCAGCTCTGGGGCTGTACAAAGAAAACCAACACCAAAATAATACAACCTTTCAGAACAAAGTGCTACGTAATATAGTTAACTCTCCATGGTACATTAGGAATGATGATCAGAGAGTCCAAAAAGAAAGAAAAAAGCTTGCAGTAATTCATGGACAACCTATTTGAACACGATAATGAAGAGCTTTGCGGTATGTTGGACACTTCACATGCAGTAAGGCGATTGCAAAGAACGAAACCTGGATTAAGGACACCGGTGCAAAGACTACTTCAGTAAATAACCTACACATGGAGCTGGCCAATGGGCCTCTTCTCATTTGCAAGTGACTAAATCAAGAAAGAAAAATTACTAGAACAGAATTAAATAAATTTAGACAATTATCAGCAAACTAACATAATCATTAATTCATTAACAATACTACAGATTTCAGAGGACCTAGAGAGAGAAATGTTCAAAAGCAGTGTCCGTCACTTGTCGCATGTCCGGCATTTTGTATGAATTTTCAGCTTGAACCATACCAGATGGAACGATGCCAGCCTTATAAAGTCAGCCACAACCAAATCGACTATGGCACAAGTAATACAATGCATTGTGCATCATTGTGCACTATAGCGATTATTGAGCCAACCGGAGCAATTTCAAGCCATCCGGAATCAGAGTTTTATCACGCAGAACCATTAGAAGCTTGCACAATAAGCAAAATGCAATTAACGTGGTTGTGCAACATATAAGCTTTCAACCGGAATCATACCAAGGAAAGCCAGAATCACTCGCCATTGTCAGATGAACCAAATCAACTATGGTATTGTGCACTATAGAACTAATATGAAACTAGCCAGAAGTATTTAGAGGTATTGGGAACTAGAATTTTATTAGCCGAAACCAGTAGAAGGTTGCACAGTGAGCCCAACATGCTTCATATGGTTGTGTAACATATAAGTTTACTGCCTGAACCATAAAAAGGGTAAGCCGGAACCATATGAAGTCAGTTGGAACTATGTCAGCCGAAGCCAAACCAACTATGGCACAAGTAGCACAATACATTGTGCATCATTGTGCACTGTCTGATTTTTCAGCCTGAACCAATATTAAGTCAGCCAAAATCATTTAAAACCCGCCGAAACCAGAGCTTGGAATTATTATTCCAGTCCCTGGAATACTTACAATATCCGCTGAATTCATGTCAAACTAGCGAGAGCCATATAAAGCTAAATAGAGCCATAGAAGCAAAATGGTTTGTGCATCATTATGCGCCATTTGAATATTCAGCCAGAATAAATATTAATGCTGCCGGAACAATTTAAAGTCATTCGGAGCCACACTTTTAAGCCGAGACAATTTTAAGCTTGCACAAGTAACACTTTGCGCTTTAGATGAATGTGCATGCGCGTCGAGATCATAACTATAAACAATACATTGGGCCGAACCATTTTAAGCATGCACAAGTAGTACAACACATTGTGCAATATCTGATTTTACAGCCGGTACCAACCTGCAGAAAAAATAGTGATGCTGCAGCTAAAAGGTAAGTTTGACTCATGTCAACCTCAAACAATATCTTTAAACGGTCGAAAAGTGAAAATGGTAAAAAATGTGAGATATAAATGAGTTGACTTTGATGAACGTATGTGAGATTTCCTCACGTTCTAAAAGCCTGTGAAAACGCTAAGGGACTATTCCACACTCTGGTGAGAGAAGAGAGATGGAGACCGAATTACATAACACTAGTAATAATTTATAAAGATGAGACGGAGGCGCTATTCACGTATTCCGTGGCTGGATGGTATGATTGACTCATCAGATCATTACGAAGAGTTCAGAGAAATATTCTAATACGAGTACCAAAGGCTTATCGAACAGTGTTTAAAGATGCTGTTGCGGTTCTAGCCGGCGTAGGAAACTTCGGTTTAAAAAAAATCATACACAAATTCTAAAAATAGAGGGGGATGTAATTGTAGAGGTCAGCACCCGACTTTATTTTATGACGAATGTAGATAGATATATCAAATGCTCCCATCTGTAGATGTTGCAGATAGTGAACATAACCAATATACAAACAAAATGGAAATAGAGGCAATGAATCGTTTCTCAACGGTACTCACACATTTGACTTTATTCCGGACATCAAAGAAACACTTTGCATGAAATTACCACTAATAAGTTCGATGAGTCAAGTAATCTCTGAACACGGTAACTGTAAAGCCTACCTACAGAGATTCAAAATAATTGGTCAATATCAATGCATATGCGGATCTGAAGTAGACAGCACTTCTCGACTCAAGACCAATGAAACGTTCAAGGCCAAATATTTACGGCATTGCTCGACTGAAACGAAGTGACCATTGTGTCACTTAAACGAAAATGGCTGTGTAATACGAACAAAAACGAATTGCCACTGCCGTTATTACTAAGCTACGAAGTTCTTCCTAAGTTCCGGCAGTACTATGCTGAACTGATTACTATCGTAAGTAAATGAAATAATCCGTTATAGGAAACCAGAAATCTGTACTGTACTTGTCTCTACGCGGTCGTAAAATGTTGCAGTCGTAAAATGTTGATAATGCGGTTTCGATTGTAACCACCGAAAATTGGTAGCCAAAAAATGTCAATAATGGAAATTCTGATTCCGAATTCTTAAAAATGCCGATAAAGCAGATACCAAAGATTATGATAGGGAAAACTGACAGGTTCATTTTCATTTAGCGAATCCAGGAAAAATCTATTAAATATGTCGGACACAAAAAATTTTAAAATTTCTAAAACTGAACCATATAAACTAAAATGGCTGAAAAAGAATTGAAATGAAAGGTTGTAGTGACCTTTCATTTCAATCCTTTTTCAGCCATTGTACTTTGAAGCTTTGACAAAAATTTGACGTCAATTTTCATGTGGGGAAACAAGAAATCACGATTGAATAAAAATTCTAAAAATAGAGGGGTGTAATTGTTATGGCCAGCACCCGACTTTATTTTATGACGAATCTAGGTAGATCTCGAGCACCTCGAGCAAAAAATTTAACCTTCGAAATAAAAATTGCCTTGAATAAAAAATCTTTATCACGGAAATTTAATTTCAGAAAACCAAAAAGGTCAACACTTGTTGAAAATTTAATTTTCATTGCTAAAATTATTAAACTGTTACGGAAGCTGCCAGCAGGTCTGTACAGATGCAGAATGTTGGTGAAATAAAATATTTTTTTTTGGTTTTAATAATTTTAATCGTTCTTTCGTAAATTTACTTAGTATTTACTTTTCAAAATATTTGTAACAACTATAAAATTCGCCCTCTACCGGAGGACCGATCTCGGTCAAAAATCACTCCCGATTTGTGAAAAAAGCTTAAGCATGAAGTTTCTCTCCGATCAATCAATATGTATATGGGCTGGGCTGTACAGGGACCAAATTTTTACAAAAAAAAATATTTTTTGCTAAAAATCGTGATTTCTACTTAAATTTTGGAAAACTGATACGAATCGGAAATGTTTCAAAATTAATTTAAAATCACAGTAAGTTCTCAACCATTTTTATCATAATTCATATAATTTTCAAAATACATGCACAAAGCGGAAAGCCCCTATTAAAGATGCCACTTCCGGTGGAAAAATTAAAAATCTCCTATGGAATCGTCATTTCCAGTGTTTGAATTTCGACCAGAATTCACTGGGCTCTCCTAATTTATGCAAAAAGCTTAAGAAGTTTCTTCCCGATCAATCAGTCCATCTGGGCTGTAAAGAGGCCGAATTTTTGTCGAAAACAGTTTTTGTTAAAAATCGTCTATTCCGGTTAAATTTTTGAAAATTGAAATTTAATCTAGAATGTTTAATTCAAATCGTTTTTCTCATAAATGCTATACTCTTCAAAATATTTGCAAAGAACGAAAAAACTCCTATGGTAACTGCCGCTTCCAGTGAACCAAGTACGACCAACTTTTTTTCGCGTAATTTGGATTTTTGGACATGTTGGTGTTGAAAATAGCATAGACAATTCAATTAGGCGTACAATCGTCATGTTTTATTATTAGCGCCTAATAGATATATCCGTAGCAGTGTGTGTTTAATGGAATTCTAATTAACTTTATAAGTTTTAGGTACTTTCCCCAATCTATAGAAAATGTTTGAAGTTAAACCACGATTATATCCCAGTATATAAAAAAAAATCATCAGGCAACACTAATTAATACAAAACCCATTTGTTCTTGTGTAAAGCTAGCCCCGCCCAGACTTTGTTTAAATTGATTTAAAGCAAACAGTAACTTGTGGAGTTAGCCCAGCCCGGAATTTATTAAAAATTACGTTAAATACAAAAATTCGCAAATTTTAAAAGGAACGTATTTATCCTTTTTGCAACCGTTATATCTAACGAACTTGTATTTGAACGAACTAAAACTACATTAGACACGTTAAAGGTACAAACTAGTTAGCCTAAGGCTATGTAGATTATGACCACACTCATGCCTTACTTGTTGGAAAATTTAAAAAAATTTGTTCTTTGGCAATTTACGAAACTAGGCCATGTGCCAGATATATCCATACAAATCGTAATTGAACAAAAATTACAATTAAATTTGATACGTTAAATGCATAAATTTATCGGATTAAGGCTATGTGGTTTTGAGATTTCCACACTTCTGTCTAGGAAAAATCTTTCCGTGGATGATTCTAGGGGCCAATTTCGCAAAGTTGGCACTGAACTTTTCTAATTTTTCTTAAAGGAAAACCAGAGTGTTACCGTTTTAAACCCACATACCTTTAATGCGACAAATTGATCCTTTTAATGGGCCAAATTTAAATATTATTAGAAAAACGAGTTGTATGGATGAATCTGGCCCTAATTTTTTTTCAGTTACAACGGATCGATTTTTTCCAAATTTTTCTTAAAGTAAGGTAGGAGTGTGATGATCACAAAACCACATAGTTTTAAATCGGCAAATTTATAATTTAAACGTGCTAGGTTAGTAATACTGGCAGATAAAAAACCGCCAGCTCACCAACTTTTCGAGGTAAAATTTAATTAACTGTCCGACTTACACCTGGCTTGACTTTTCAGCATTTCCTTATGCATGTTGTATTGGTACACTATTATAGGTATATGGTGCCACTCACAGCATTCATTTACTTTCGATATCGATCATCTGCGTACAATAGCTGGTTTAACGAGAACAAATAAAATGTCATCACATATAGGATTCATCAAACGAATTCAGGAAACGAATACTGTATCGACCTTCAATACCCAAATTGCGTAAAAGGTCGCGTACATATATGGCGGCCACATGAAAATGGCCATACTTGTGTGTACAATGGAATATTGTTGCCTGCTGACTTTACAGCTTCTTATAAAAACTAAAGAGACTAGTTAGAGAATAAATTAGAAATATATTTTTTCATACCTTTCGTACCGTTTTACGAGCAAAGCATTAGATAGTATATACGTACATAGGAATACGACATTGCCAGTTAAAAACTTGGGTTAAAATTTTTTAAACGTGGGGTAGTAGTTTTCTTCAAACTGAACTGTTTAAATAAATAAAAAAATCATAGAACTTTACTGATTGATAAAAGATATATTAGCATTTGACATTGCTAACATTGTCGACGTCAAATTAATTGTCTACATACATTCTCTACACATGTAGAAAAATAATTATCTACGGTTTGTAAACAATACGACACAACACTATCCATTTGGGCTGTAGAGCGCCAACAGACATTTTAGTCTGCACGACGCCACACACGCACGTGTTAAACATTTTCATGATTACTATAAAAAATGGTAAATATGTTGTGGCCAACCGAATTTCTTTTACGACAAATATACATATAGATCTCAAATACACCAAACCTAATTTCTAAACGAACAATTTTATCTGGCCACATTGGCTGCCATCTGCTGACCAAAGAATTCGTGCAGGTGTTGTGCTAAGCGCCCCGCTTATAAGCATACAGGCCTTTCTTTGCACCTTCTTCATCACCCCCCCCCTTCTCCACATTGGCACAGGTCTTACATATGGCGTTCCTACGCGAGTAAATGGCTAAATTACCCTTATTCACCCTTTCCATAATGTTAGGCTTCCAGCTGAGCTTACTGTCCAAGATAATGCCCAAAAACTTTGTTCTGTCAGCAAAAGCCAGCCTAATGCCGTTCATGGTAGGAGGGCTAACTACCGGAATTTTATATTTCTTAGTAAATAGTAGCAGCTCCAACTTGGAAGGGCTGACCTCTAATCCACATTTGCTGGCCCATTTCGTAACGATCAGGAGTGCACTCTGCATAACATACATAATCGTATCCATATATTTGCCCGAGACAGCTATCGGTACATCATCTGCATACGCTACCACCCCTGTCCCCTCTCTCTCCAGTTCCAGCAGCAATCCATTCATCACTACATTCCAAAGAAAGGGGGACATTACACCTCCCTGCGGGGTTCCTCTAACCACCCGTCTTCTAATGGTGGACTACCCCAGTTGCGAGGTAATGAGTCCACCTTCAAAAATGACAATCCTTCCGAGTAAATTGACTTCTCAATCGTGCGAACTAGATCGTGCAAAGCTGTGCCCATCGACTTTTCCTTACAGTACACATGATGCGACATTACCCAATTTCTTGGGTCAATTTTTGTTCGAATAACTACATCTAGGCTGATAGATCAAAGGTTTTGTACAAAAAGGAGAAAATATGATAGAGTTAAAGGCCTCAGGTCCTTTCGACACCCATGTGAGATCTTTCGACAAGCATGTGATTTCGGGATAAAGACTACTCTGACCTCCTTCTATTTCTTAGGAATGTAGACCAGATTCAGACATCCCTCGAAGATAATCACCAGCCAGTGGAGGATGATTGCCGAGTTCCTTTGCATCTCTGTTGTTATAATCCGATCCGGGTCCACCGATTTATAGGGCTTAAGGCCGTTCAGCCCCACAGGATTTGTTATCTGTCCACGATATCCTGCATATATATTGACGGTGTTCCTCGATGAGCTCCAAACTCCACACTGGAAGCTGTCCGTGATCCGTCCGGTCTAATTAAATAACTAGGACTGGCTGAGTTAGTTGATAGAATTTTTCTAAGGCGAGAAGTTTCAGAGACCTCCTCCACTCTACAATAGGAGAGTCTCCAAGATCCTCTTTATGCTTTTCTCCACTCGTTTTTGTACTTTCTTAGGTCCTCCTTATAGGAGTCCCAATCCCTAACCTTTCTTATTTTCTTGGCTTTATTAAAAGCTATCCTACACG
This sequence comes from Nephrotoma guestfalica, assembly GCA_963691935.1. Taxonomy (NCBI): domain Eukaryota; kingdom Metazoa; phylum Arthropoda; class Insecta; order Diptera; family Tipulidae; genus Nephrotoma; species Nephrotoma guestfalica. The sequence goes on from OY829915.1 coordinate 207,324,399, forward strand.
CCCTTTGATAGGTTCTTAACTCCGTGGTCCACCATGTCGATTTCTGCCTGTCCTTAGGCTTTATCAGGGGGCACGCAGTATTAAATGAAAGATTGCATACCTTTGTGACAATATCAACCATGCAATCTAATTCTTCTACCGTTATCGGAAGCCCAGGGACGTCCAGTGGCAATAATTCTTCCAACCTCTCCCCAATGTGAGGTAGGAATGAATGGAAATGGCCATTAACAAAGGAATTCAGCAAAATTTGATTATTGCAACAACAAAAAATCGACATTGTCTACATTCTCTACATTGCCGACGTCAATTTTTTAGTTGTGTACATACATTCTCTACACGTGTAGACTATTAATTATCTACGCGGTGTAGACAATTCGGCACAACGCTGTATTTTAGTGGTAAATAATTTGCAACGGAAGAAATTGCATCACCAGCACCCAATTTATTCTATTTACCACCATTTTTGATGTTTACCTTTTAATATTAAATATTAATTTTTACCTTTCCACCTGTACATCAAATGCATACTGACTCGTAATCGGCATATCGCTCATTTGCTGTAAGCGTGACACAACCCAAAATTTTTAATTTTCCAGCAGAGTGATTTGAAAATATCACTCAAAATTGTTTGAAACAACGGCGTTTTGCAAAAGTAAATAAAAATACATTCTGATAGTAAAATAATTTATTTAGAATTATTTATGAATATAAAAAATATGAATTATTGGGAATTGTTTGATTGGAATATCTTAGAAATTAGTGAAGTTTGAGTTGTGACACAAATGAGCGACATACCACTAGAAATAAAAGCCCGCTAAGGGAATAATTGTCCTAAATATGTATCTAAATACAATTCACCATCATTCCTCTCATCATATATTTGAGGATAAAACTACTTTTCAAACTATCGTTAAAGTGGCTGCGAAAATAATAATTCAACGTACCTTGTACAGGGTGGGCCATCTGTTGGTCCTTTTTTCAATCAATGAATTTTATATTATCTGTTCTAGAAATATGCCATTTATCATCAGACGCTAACAACACAACAATGCATTTTGATTGCCCAAAACAACAACATTTCGTAAGTTACGTGAGAGTTTTGGTCGTTACGGACGTCCTACTGAGCGTACAATTGGCAAAATAATTGATCGTTTTGAAGAAACTGGTTCAGTGGAAGTTCGTAAACCGTATCAAACATGTGCATCCAGTTCGTACTCAATATGCAAAATTATCTAATTTGGGGAGCGGAGAATCCTCAGAAGTTCATCCTCCAAGAGTCACTGTTTGGTTTGGATTATGAGCTGGTGGCATCAGTGGGCCGTTTTTTTTTAAACTAACAGGAAAATGCCCTTGCAGTGAATGGAGAACGTTAACTGATTTTTGTGGCAACATGCCACTCGTGCAACAATCCATTTATTGTCAACAAAATTTGCTGGACCGGAGTTAACACCACTTGATTATTTTTTGTGGGGTTATTTGATCGGTAAAGTGGGGTCAACAATTTAAAAACAACATTCGAGCTGAAATTTAGGGCATTGATCCGGTTTTATTGGAAAAAGTCATCGAAAATGTTGATGTATGGTTGCAGGCCTGTAGACGAAGCCGTGGTGGGCATATGAACGATATTGTTTTTTATACGTAAATGGCATAGAACCGTGCGTAAAAATGTGTGTTTTATTTGCAATTGAAAACAGGACTAACAGATGGCCCACCCTATATTATTATATTAATGCTTATAAGTATAAAACGTTATAGGTACGGTACGGTACATACTTTTATTGTGAGACGATAAAATAAACTAGAAAATGTCGAAATGCTGCATACATTTTCGAATTACTACATTTACCAGTTGACAAAATATCCCACGAGACATTTTACATACAAAATAGATTTATGTTAAAAGCTTTTTGACATCTCAAAGTGTTAACCAAAAATATCAACAGACGGCTTCATTATCGAGTTGGTTGGTTTTGTTCTTTTATTTTATCAAAATCTATTAAAACTCTCTGTATGGTTTTCGCTGCCCAACCCATATTATTATCACAAAGTCGTGAAGAACAATGAAAATTCAATTAAAGCGAACAGAGAACTAAAGTGATAAATCACTACCACCATATCATCATTTTACCCTTTTACACATTTTGTTGGCACCAACACACACGCACATATGTACGTACACAATATAAACAAAAGAATATCAGATAACAAAATAAACCCAACAAAATGAGCTTAATATATTGTCATAACACTTATGACTTTGACATCTATAATCCACTCGAATTCAGTTTAACGATTCTCGCTTTTTCCGTGCATTTCGGAAAAATTAAAATATCAACAATTTTCTTGACATTCATAAAGCTCATAAAAAAGTTTTTTCCCCCCCAAATAATTTTTTTATTCCTCCTCTGCTTTGTACATTTTACAATTCCCACATTTCTTTTTCGGAAAATATCTGTCAAAATAACTGTGTATAGGAACGTGCAATGTAGGAAAAGGAAAATATGATTCCATATGGAGCGTTTTTATTTATGCTTTCAAAGTGAAATTATGCCAAGCCTTATAAAAAATAAGTGTTTGTATGTGTTGGTGTATCCACTATAAACACCGTAACTAACTACATATCTATACACATACATATAGATATATATTGAGAGGGGGTACCAGGAAGCCATACGAATAATTTTTCGCACATACGTGTAAGCACAGATTTCAGCAACTCGGTTCGATTTTTGTACTTTGCTCTCTGTTTACGTTTCCCGTTTCATAAAAGGAACAAAAAAAAATCCCTTTTAAGTTTTATCTCGCTTCCAGTGTTTAGGATCATTTTTTTTTGCAGAATGAGAAAAATAAGGACGTAATGTGAGTTTTTTTTTTGGAAATTTATTTAGGAGGTGAAAGGATAAAGATGGAAATGTATAAACGTGATTTGTTTGTAATTTAGTTCAGGGTTAATGGGTTTTGTTATTTTTATGTATTTTTTTTTTGCTGCTGAAAACCCAAAAACAAAATCTCCACACCTTTTCTCTTCTGGCTTGGTACAAAAATAATAAATCTAAGCATGTTATATTACTGTGAAGAGTCTTTCTGGGTTACGATTATAATACGTAGTTGTTAAGATTCGTATACATTTGTAAGTACGGTTTATGTGTCGATAGTTTTTCACAATTAATTGAAATTGTAATATTTGTAGCGGATAACAGTTATCATTCACAAAACCATTTCGTCAAATAGAAGATGACAATGTGAACGAGTTTTTGAAGAGAGATTCCACCAGGAGAACAAATGTCTAAATTACATCCCAGACAGCAATTTATGGTTCCAAACAAATTCAAAACTTTGGGTTGTATGGTTCCGATTACAGTCAAATTAGTTTTGACCAGGTTTGGAAAAACCTTTCGTAACTTTATAGATGGATTCGTAAAAACCTGCAAATTTATAATAATCGTGTTCGAAACGTTGTCAATTTTTTTAGATTATTGGAAAATGGTTTTTTGAACCATGTTATGTTCTTTGGAATATTCCAGCTACAGTTCACAGCCTTTAAGAGAAGCACGTTTAATTTGATTTGTAAAAGCTTGATAATTCACCGCAAACTGCATGAAATTCAAAAAGATGAACTGAAAAACGTGATTTTGCTTTATAAAAATTTATTTTATTTTCTCTAAATTTGAAGGTATAGCCCACGGGCACAGTATGTTAGTGACAAACAAATGGTAATGTGAAAAAGCTACAAGTATTAAGAAATAAAACAAATAAAAAATTTCACCAAACTGGAACGAAACCCTGATGCAAGTAAAACGGGAGAAGCAAGATTATACTCGCAAGAGGCAAGGCCAAAACCAGTTATTTTGAATGGAACTGCTCCAAAGGATACTAAACAACATGAAATCTCTTAATATTTGGCTAGCTAAACAAGGGAAAGCTTGATGCTGTAAGCAAAAGGTTAGATAAGCAAGTCTCTCTAAATGAAATGTCTTTGTAATATAGTTTATCATCAATATTAAGAAAAAGGAGTTGTAAACTCTCTTGGACCTTGGTTAGGCCTAACCGAATACTCCCATTGTAACTTTTACATATTTACAATGTCTAAAGAAATGTTTACATGCGGAGTGGTCAACGCAGTTTCAGATTTGATAAACGTTATAACCTCCGTGAAGTTGGGTTTCATTAGGCAAGCAGATTCGAAAATGGAAAACGTCAATAGTGGAAAAACTAAACCAAGACAACAATAAATACAATAAACAATGGCAAAAATATTTACACAAAAGAATGGATTAAAGATGACAAAGAACACCGCTTAGGTAGTGCAAAAAAATCTTTTCAAAGACAATTTACTAATGTGAAAGTCAAACACTCAAAGTGTTGATTAGTTTTCGGCGCATTCAGTTCACTTTTTCCATAGTCGCTTCTATTAGACGAATCTATACCGCCAAATAACAATTGATGAATAAACGCAATGATAGCAATAACTCGGCGCTTACCAAGTGTTTGTAAATTGAGTAGCTTAAGCTGCTCCATGTATGGAGGTTAGATGAAGACCTAAAATTGACATACATTTTTCATGTATCGCATTAACGAAATTTTGCAAAATGACACCCCAGAATATCTATCAGAATTACTCTTCAATAGGTCGAAGTTGACCAACATTATAGCCTATCAAATAACCATAGTGGCATCAATGTCAAAGCAAGTTAATCTTGCACGACAGGTCATTCAATGCATTTGCGATATATCGAATTAGCGAAAATGTGCTAAATTACACCCCTGCATCCCCATCAAAATTTCTCCACGATTAGGCCAAAGTTGACCAACATTATGGCACCGGTGGGAAGTTTTCAACATTTATCAAAAGTGTAGCTATACAAATTAACAAAAAGTGTAGAACCACATAAAAAAATTGTGGCAGGGTTAAATTAGTTATAGTTTTCACTAAATATAATCTAATCTAATCCGCAGCATATCAATGCGACCTTCGGGGATTTTTTTTTGTTTAGTGTAAATGGAAATAATAATATAAAAAGTGTAAACTGGGTCTTGTGGGTGTTTAAGGGTTATTAACACTAAATTCTAGAGATGACACCACAAATCTGAGTATACTGACATTTTGGGGCATTTTGGGGTCATCTCTAGAATTTAGTGTTGATGGCCCTTAAACACCCACAAGACCCGGTTTACACTTTTTACCTTATTATTTCCATTTACACTAAACAAAAAAAATTCCCCAAAAGTCGCAGTGATTTGCCGCGGATTACCTTAGATTATATTTTGTGAAAATTATAACAAATTCAACACTGATACACTTTTTTTATGTAGTTCTACACTTTTTGTTAATTTGTGTAGCTACACTTTTGATAAATGTTGAAAACTTCACACCGGTCATTATAGTGGAATCAATGCACGTTAATCTTAAGCGACAGGCCATTCAATGCCATTTCGATATATTGAATTAGCGAAATTTCGCTAAATTACACCCCTGCATTCCCATCAGAATTTCTCCACGATTAGGCCGAAGTTGAACAACATTATGGCCTATCAAACTGCCATAGTGGAATCAATGACGAAGCAGGTTAATCTTAAGCGACAGGCCATTCAATGCATTGATATATCGAAAAGCGATATTATATATAGCGTTAGTTCTGCATAGCTGAAGTTGTTGTTGTGGGTACACTTCAATCTAATAAGTAATTCATTCATCATGAGAAGCCACAAAAGAGATAGAGGGGATTTCTCTTGAGGACAACCTCTAGTTGCAGTGAAATTTTTCCTGCCGAAGTCAAAGCCCTTCGTTCTACCTTCTGCTTGAATTACTTCAAGTTGGTATTCTTAAAGCTCCCTGTTGTCGATAATGGAACACAATAATATTTTCTTACTCTAAAGTGTGTCTTCGATTTCTCTCGTCAGCTTTGTCTAGCGCTATTTTTATGTTGACTAGGTTTCAAGGGCTAGAATTGGCGAATAGAGAGGTATTTAAGTATTTTCTACATGATTTTAAGAATAAATTATGAGAGGCGAATGGGTTTGTATAACTCGACAGATGTCTACCCCACTCTCAATATGAATACCACCTCAATATGATCATAAGTATGGAGTACACCGATTTTAAGGGCCGAATGAGTTCATAGTCCTGCGGATTCCTCCGGTGGTAAACATGTTAACTGAGCGTCTACATGAATCTTACTTAATAAGGAGCAGTCGGAATATCACCATTTATGTACTAAGAACCTATCCCTTCCTTTGAATTAATCAGTTTACTATTTTTGCTTTTTCACTAATCCCACTGGATTATATCAATTTTCGTATTATACCTGAGAGGAGGCCGATATGGCAATCGGTCGTCTATAAACAATTAGTTTCTTTCATATTGATCTCAATATCATGATTCCACCAAAGAACATCCCTTTAGGTATTTCGATATCAGTAGGTGGCAAAGAAATAATATCCTTGGCTTCTTATCTCCCCGATTATTGGCTAAATTATTATAACTTATTGACTCTGCTTATATTTGATTTGAAATCGTTAGAATTTTCAGAGCTCCTGTATCTGTCCCAGGTCTAGGTTTTTTCGTATAAAGAGGTGGTTTAGTTGACAGCATCTGTTCATTCGATGGTTTGTTTAATTACCCTATTGATACAAGCTATATTTGCTATATTTGTTTTGGTGGAATCTCAGGAATTATCAGGTTTACTCAGGTCATTAATCGGCACCGCCCAACTTGCTAACTTATCCTAATTCTTGGGTTACCGTATTCTTCTTTTTACCATTGAAACTAAATCTAGGCGAAAAATCAATTTATTCTTTAGCTATAAATAACCGCTTCCTCTTCGTTCCTCGACAATATCTTTAAATCTGCGTTCCTTAGGTCCTTGTTTTGGACCATTAGGCGTCGGTGTTTCTCATCCGTGTCAGTGTGGAGTTTACGTTTTTCATAGCTTCAGGTTCGAAATTGCTGTGGTGATCCATGCCTCTGTGTCTTCATTCTTACTTCTTCCAAAGAAAGCACTGATCCCACTTCCGTAATGTAATCTTGGATTGGTAGTATCTATAGGTAATCTTTATAATATGACATCGGGAAAATTTCGGTTCGTGATTACAAACCCAATAGCCTTCGTCATATAGCACGGTGACGTTACGTCCTTGGCAGTTATCAGTCGTCGATAACACTTTATATAACATTTGTTCATCAACGATGACTGATTGGGATTGGTGTTCAAGTTAGTGTAGGAAGTAAAATTCGTTACAAATGTGGACCTATGCTTTTGTGTGATGTATCTTGTGAGAAAATTCGAGATAAGCCCTGGATATTACAAAATGAAACAATAAACAAATTCATTTGCTCAACCATAGCGCTGGACGATAAAATTTCCAAAAATGAAACCGCAACATTAACCCATGCCAGCCCAATAAACCTCAACAATAGTTAGAATGAATTTGTGCTAGAATGAATGGGTTATCTATAGCGAAAACTTGCTAAAATACACCCCTGCATCCTCATCAGAATTTCTCCACGATTAGGCCGAAGTTGAGCAACATTATGGCCTATCAAACATTCATAGTGGAATCAATGACAAAGCACGTTAATCTTAAGCGACAGGCCATTCAATGCATTTTCGTTATATTGAACTATTCGACATATTGAAAATTTGCTAAATTACACCCCTGCATCCCCATCAGAATTTCTCCACAATAGGACATAACAAATAGCCATAGTGGCAATCCTACCAAAAGTTGTGTTCATTTGAAGCAAGGTTCACTATGTTGCTTAATTCGGCTGGAAACGTTTCGCTAACTTTAATAGTATCATCTAGATGTATAATTGGGAACGTATACGGTAACGAAAGTATTTGTTTGTGTTCAAGTCCACCCTGTTTTATATACACCATACAGCAAAGCTGTTCAAGTCAGCATGTTATAAACTTTAGTCAGTGAGGGTTGGGATGGATCTATAAATCTTCATAATGTCGACGTATAAGGAGATGAACGAATTCTTAACAACACGACGTTTATAGATAGATTAAAGAGAATGGGCTTGGGAAGCTCAAGAGCTATGAGCTTTGATATAATAATTTTGTAAGAAACCCTGTCGAATACTTTACTAAAATCTGTGGTAACAGCATTTATTTCATTCCTTGCTTTCATGACATTCATTGTTTTTGTTGTAAACAAACTGGGTGAGGATAGTGATCTTCGAAAGGCCTTTGAGAAAATCCACGTTGATAAACCGAAAACAAAGGTATACAATGAAATTACAGTAACTCATTAACGATGCTTGCGAATAATTTTGGAAAACAAGATAACTTATAATTACTAATGTCTGATTTGCAGCCTTCTATACGGATAGGAGCCATAAAAGAGTGTTTCCAGATGTTTAATATGATGAATGGCAAATCATCAGGGCCGAATGAATAATTATATTTTCAGTTTATTTTTCCAGTGGTGGCCGATTTCCGCTTAGAATTAAGGAAGTACCAGAAGCGCTTATGATCTGAGATAATGTCGGATTGCATTTGATTTAAAATTGTTATTGATTTCTATTTCTAAGGTTGTGCAAGCTTTTTAGCTCGGAGGACTTGGATCCAATAGAACATTGGTTTCTCAAAATCAGTTTTACGAAAATTTAGTCGTAATGGTGAGTCTTAAGTGGCATTAGCACTCGCTTATTCATAACAAAATGATATTAAGAAGAAAAGCTGTTAGCTTCTGTAACGACACTACGATTAACAGTGTTCGAGGGCACTTCAAGATTACGCTGCTTTCTAAACTATTTTGAATGTTGCTGATCTGAAATAATCCTGAACTCAACATATTATCAGTATCCATGCTGACATTTTTAGTGATTTTGCTACATATCAGCACAATGTTATCGGTGTTGAAAATGGAAATAGGTGAACTACTAAACTCCGATCTGTAATGAAAATGAACATAAGTATCACCCCCTGTCGGAGTGCAGAACTAGGCTTTAGGCTGGCATGGAGCTATGCAATATGTAGATGGTTCTACGAAAACTGGACCTATAGCCGTACGGCCTCGGATTGGCTGGTAAACGGCGTAAAATAAGAAGAGAAAAGTGAACCGCAAAAGTGTTGGAACTGCCTCGGCCCCAGAACAGTTGCAAAGATAAATAAAAAAAATAAAAAATATAAAAAAATCAACTGATCAAGCATGTAGAATTATTATTGTTGTGCATTTTTATGGTTTAAAGTAGATCCCAAACTCAGCATGCCACTTCATCTAGACCGAAAACCCAAGAAGTAGTACTGCGAATCCAGAATTAAATATTCCATTCAACTAGAAATCAAACCGTGTATACAATTCAGTATCTATACTCCAATTCCACAGTTCACCCAAAAGTTCCTACACGGATTGCAAGACACAATCGCAATTTTAAATATTTCCAACTTCGTAAAGGTGTTTTGTAGTATCCAAGACGATAATTTGTTATTCAGACGATTCAACCTGGCAGTAGGAATGGAGGGACCCGGATTCTAAATACTCAATGGAGTCAACCTGAAACTCAACGTAACGATGCAGGGACGTTCCGGCGGCTCTTAGAAGTGAGCAAGCGAGCTCCCAGTCGTTGAGATTCGCTCATATGCAGCTACAAGCAACACCTCTGCGGTTGTGTCTGGTCGATGATTAATCTAGAACGGCTGACGGAAGCACACACATCTTTACGGAATTTAATAATTCTTTTTTAAGAAGTAGTATGGTGACCGATCTGTAAAACCGTCCGCTACAAGTACTGTCCAACGATCAATTTCAACTTCATTCTTGAATATGAAGCCAGAAGTGATAGATGATCCGATGAATATACTCCTCTAAAGGCACAGTGGCAACACTAGCCTTAAAGTGAGCATCAAACGTAATGTAAATATGACACAAATTGGCATCGATCGCTATATTACTGTAAAACGGAAACGGGATAGCCTAAAAAATTAAAAACTACTGACAAGTAAGAAATCATATAACGAAAAACTCCAAAACACCGCTAAAAACCCGAAAATGAAACGTTAGCCGAAAATGATGCGGAAGAGAGCGACTACGTAGTATTTCATCCGAAGAGTCGAGTAACGGATTATGCCATTACAAGTTCAAGAAGTTTTACAGATACTAAAATGTTTGTACTGAGGTCAAACTCTATTTTCATGAATGACATACAAAAACAGGACGAATTTCTTGTATAGTCGCCCTTCAACTCAGGAAAATTATTTTCGCGTGTTGTATTATTTATTCGGAGAGGTTTTTCTTACTTATCCACGTTTTGAGCCTAGATAGAACGGCAAAATAATTGTCTTCAAAAGGGCCAAGGCCATACTGCTTGTTTGGATTCGTTCGGATGATCTTCTCTTGGATCTCCATAAAATTACCGAAAACAGATTGTGCCCGCTTAGCTCTCGTTCTCCATTGCTCATATCACTAATATTTTCACTTTTCAATTCACTAAAAAATTGAAAAGCTTCGGAATGCTACCTTTCGGATTAGACCGCAATCATTTCAAATCTTCCAGCTCAGTCTTCGCCTTATAACTATTCCGCTTTCTATGGCCTAGAAAAGTTCACGATATTTGCTCACAACAAACAGCGAAATAATATTCGATAAACGTTTAATTGGTTTAATATAGCGAGATAGCAATGCAACATACGACAGATTGGTCTATATTCAAAATAAGAAAAGAACTGTGTTTACATATCTGATATGGTGCGCTTCATCTGCGTGGTTTTTACCGAATTGAACGAAATGTAATGGTGTCCAATCTTTTATCTTCCATTTTAATTTTAATTATTTGGATTGAATTATTTATTGGACAAATGGTGCAATGGTTAAAGCTTCGGCAAGTTATTTTCCATCGATTAATATCGTTGATGGTAATAAACACAACTAAAACTCTCTGTAGGGGTACAGAATTCAGCGCCAACCCATCGTCCATGTCAATGTATAGGTTGACAAGGAGCTTGCAATGTACAAATAATATACTGTAATTGTGCGAATGAGTGATGTGTGCGTAAATGGAAAAGGGGATATTGATTCACCTTCAAAGGTCATTCAATCCACTGGATAATTAAAACTTTCTTTTAAAAAAGAAATTATCCGTTGAATTAACGGATAGACACATAATCTGCTTCAGACTTTTCAACTGGCAGGATCTGGATCTTCGTGGCGTTCGCTGGCTTTCAATACAACAAAACAATATGCATAAGCTGCTGATGAATGCATAAACCAAATTCAATTTACTTATTTTTCCTTTGAGCATATCTCATGTTCCTTAATCGTATTCGCATTGCACTTTAAAATCTCGAAAAATGATTAATTCTATCAAATTTTTTTTACTATAAATTGACTATAAATTTAGTGACATCTATTCACAATAAAAATTAAACTTTGGTAATCTCTGACAAGTTTGTCAATTTTGAAACATATGGGAAATTATTTTTATAAAATTAAATTTTAATGATTGGGTTATGACAAATTAGTGAATTAAATTAGATCAGTAATTACCGATTTCGTACCGAATAATTACGAATACGAAATTTGGGTTATACTGGGTGATTGCCAGATATTGGATTTACATCTAGGTGAGGTTACGGAGACGTTGAAAACTTGGTTTCGACAAACACGAAACGGTTTCGAAAGCACAAAAATATTGAAAATACTTTGCACTTACATACATACACATAATCACAATGCCTTAGCGAATTATTATGTCTTGCTACGAAATTGTCAACCCTAAGCAGAATAAACCAAATTTCAAATAGAAATCGCATGTATGTGTCAAATACAATAAAATTCGAGGTTTCGAAGGGGTTGACAATTTCGAGGCGAAACATAATAATTCAGTTTTCAATTTTACAGGTAATTTCCAAAGGAATCGTTTAACATAAACAGGACTTTAAGTCCTTTAATTTTAATGTTTCTTATATGAACTGGACTGTACAGTTAATGGTAAAACGAATATAAAGTTAAAAAACAAAAAGCTACCCTAAACTTTAAAATCGCTTAAAGCTTTTAATGTTCAGATAGTTTTTTTTTGGTGTATTCATGTCTTATGTGTATACTCGAGTATTCTCCCCATATATTTAAACAAAAGATTCGTTTCTTATATGTTCTTATCTCTTTAACTACACCAACAACCATAACCTCTGGTTTCGTTCATATTTTGTTAACTTAATAATTTTTTCTGTGTCTTTTTATCTGGTGTCTTATGAATATAATTATACATACGTACAGCATGAATTTAAATTTATCCCAGTTGTTATGCTTTTTTTAAACATACGAGTATTTATGTGATATGAACAAATCTACTATTCTACTCCTTATACTTAGTTTCATAAAATTGAATAAAGTATTGCTGCATGATAAGACGACTGCATAAATTATATTCCACTGTATTTTAACATAGGTAGTGTAACAAATTTTGGTTTAAATAAAATAAGAATTTGGGCGTCTAAATGGCCATGCTGCAATATAGCTTCCATAAGCATAATTTAAGTAAATTCAAGTGTTTTTTGTGCACAAATTCGAAAGTTAAATATATGTTGTAGGGCTCGCTTTACAAAATATAGGCCAAGGTAAATATTTTATTGGGTTGTGAGTCGCAAGGAAAATAATTTGTGACTACCTGACTTTAGAAATGGCAAAAAAAACTTATTCGGATGGTATAACGGTTACAAAGAAAAGCTTTTTATGAAAACATCATTACTATTAGATATCCTACCAATCATTGCGGTTCTTTTAACAGAGACAATTTATCAATTAGACAAAAGCCAAAAGCCATAACAGAAATATTTATTTTTTGTCATTTAATTGTATTTAAAAATATTAAAAAACTGATATGAACAAATTTTTGCACTATAAACACACCCAATCCACCCGGGTCCGGTAACCTGGTTCGCTGTTCGCAAAATTCAATATTGTAATCTCTTCGAACGCCTCAAATTTGCACAATATCAAAAAAATATTTGTATCAGTTGGTGAATTAGCCAATACAGATATTCAAATTTAAATACTGCACAAGATAGCAGAAAATTTCTAACAGAAAAATGTGTTTTTCTATTTACCGCTAGAGGCAGCACTATCCAAAAATGTATGCTAATATTTTTAGAAACCAGCAGAAAATTTATGAAATTTTAAAAATAATCAATAATTCTCCGCAGAAAGTTTTATAAAAAACAACGGTTTTATGAAACACAAGAGAAATTATATGCTTTTAAAACGAAAAATCTTAATCTTCCTTTAAAAAACTTCCTTTAAAGTCATTTATAAAAACTAAAAACTCACAATAAAATAAATTTAAAAATTCATGAAGTGTTACTGGCCCAGCCTTCGACTCGAAATGATGTAAGCTCGCTCAGCCGACAAACCTACTGGTTGCGCGTCCCGCGGAATAAATGCCCCTGTTCTAATGAATAACGAGCAATGATGGAGTGGATCGCCAAAAATATTAGTATTGGTATCACTTGTGGGTCACTTATGCTGTAAGGAGACAAATATTTGAATATTAATCAGTCTCATCACAAGAACGGTGCACATAGAGGTTGTGGAAGATCTAACAACGCCAAGTTTTCAGGCTGCTGCAACTCGCATGACTGCAAGTAGAGGCCTCTGTAGAGTCATAATAGTGACAACTACTAACGTAAGCTGTTTTCTTTTATGAGATAACTTGGCACTTTAATCCATCAGGTGATCAACTGATGAATGGGCTTTAGGAAGCCGCTATTCGTTGATTGTTGAAAACAATTGGCAAACAGTTTTAGTGTTAAGCGATAACAAATTGTAAAATAAACTATTTTTAAGTATTTGACATGATTGAAGACCTAGATGGTCTTTAGATTTTAAAACATTTCTTGTAAAAAATTCTGTCCTGTGTGAGCCAGAACCCCCATGCTTTTTGGAAATAGTAATAAAAGTGCCAAGGAAATAAAAATGTATTCAAAACCCAAATGATTTTAGTAAGGAATTCTGTTTTAGGATAAATCTTGGCGAACAGAGAAACATTTTTTCCGTGTACTCAAATTTTTGTTTCTGATTATTTTTCTGATAATGAAGTAAGATAAGACGGGTTCCTTCTTCACCGTATACACACACATATACACGAACTCAGATTAGATATGCATAGTAGATTATCATATGTAATTTTCCGTTTGCTTCATTTTATTGTGCTTTTCGATTTTATGCTTTTGTGTTTTCCAATTTAAAAAATTTAAATTTGGAAAAACCTTTTTACTTCTTAGTTTTGTTTTTTTATTTACATAAACAAGGAAAATGAAAAATAATGGAAAATTGGTTTTGTATTTATGTGTATACGTATTTGTGTGGTGGTTTGATAATCTTATAATACAAATATATTTTTTATAAATTTTTCATCAGAAGTATGACAGAAAAATGAGTTTTATTGGGTTACCGTTTGCCCTCAATGTTCTCATATATGTATTGTAAGATAACCCAGAAGGGCTTTTCCAGAGTTTTTATGAAGTGAGAAAGACGATTAATACGAGACAAAATTAATTTAGTGCGCATTGGAAAACAATCGCGCATACCAGCGCTATATCTCAACAAACAATCCAACGCTATATTGACTATTTAACATCGAGGTATCTGCGGATTGTTTGCCGTTTATGGCCCCATGAGGGTGGAATAACTTCCTATAAAATCTAAATACCCATGGTGCAATGTAAATTATCACCTCAATTGTCATTGTCGTTTCACGCCATTTTAGACGAGTATAGTCACGTCACATAATTTTTACTATTATCACAGTCGTTTCGTACGCCTATAGTCATTTTAAACGACAAATGTCACTTAGAATGATATCCTTGTCAGATCAATTTTACAAGTGAGAACAAGTGTATTTTCTTCTTAATTGTCAGAAGAAAAAAAAATGACTGGTATTTTCTTTTAATTTTTCTTAATTACCGTTGTAGCGCTTGAATCGACTTCAACAATACCAATTTTTGCGCGAAGTCACGTCACTTGAAATGAGACGACTATGGTAATTGGGGTGTTAGTCTATACTATTGAGGCGACTACGAATAATCAAAGTGCTTTAGTGGCTGAAACCTTACGAGATAATCAGAATTTCGGTCTGAAAATTTACATATCTGGAAAATTCACGGAAAATTAGGAAACATCATAAAGTTCCCGCCAGAAAATTGGTAACAAAACAACTCAGGAAAATATACTTTCAATTTATGAAATAATAATTTTGAAAAAATTTGTTTATCGTCTTCGTGAAAATTAGAGTGCTTTAAACCTGCACCGGTAAATTAGCCCCGCCTCAATGAAAGCTATAATTTGTTACACTTTTATTATAATTTATTGCGACAAATCCTGAGTTTATTACAGTTACCGTTTTCGAGGAACTTTTGATGCAGCTATGATATCGGGATGGGTTTTGGACCAGAATTCATTAAAATTTAATTACATTTCATTGGACAGTTCCTCTATGATTTACCCAAGGGAACATTTTTCCACAGACCAATTATTATCATTACACATGTAACAGAATTCTATCTAATTCTGTTACCTGACCAGACAAATGATAATGACCGATGCAAAAATTGGAAATGTTGCATTTTTTGTTATGGTCAGTGAGCGTGAATTTTCAAGTGGCGCCCAAACTCGGCAATAGCCCAAATATTTAAATTCATTAGTTAAATTAAGAAATTTAAATTTTCCTTGAGAATTCAAATCCACAAGTTTGAATTAAATTTGACAATTTCAGGACATTTTTAAGTGTGGCCGGAATTCGGCCAAATTAAGTTTTTTTATGTGAAAAAATAATAGAATAAGAAACAATTTTTTGTGTGAGTATGTATGGCTGCGGTCATGCCGTTTCGTTGTTCCTGGCCTAATACTGGGTGGGTCGTACACACACAGATGAGTTAAATTAACAAATTAAATTGTCGTGTGCTGTACCGGATCTCCGAACATTCAGTTCCTTTGTGGCAAGTCCCAACCCGCACTCCGGGGAGTGAACTGGTATTTGTGAAGGTATATGGAACTCGGCGAACCATTTCTTTTACAACGGTTTATTCTATGAACCAACAAAAATATTACAATTTTGCAACTCTGCACTGGTAAGGGTGAGTTATGCGATCCCTTAAGTAATGAGCATATCCCATTCCTGCCAAGCGACGATCTTGGGTGGTATAAAGAGCTGCTCATTCTCAGGCAAGTTGACACAGTAAAATTGAACCCCTAACCATCCTCCACCCCGGAATTTTCAATTTATTACTTCATATTTAAGATTTCGCGTACTTTCCACTTCTGTTTATTAAAATTTTTAAATTATCATCCCTCAGGATGGGGTCGTCAGTCTACTCGTTTAGATAATAGTTGCATCCAGGGTACAACATGATTGGTTGGTCATACTAAGGAGTCTGCAAGTAGATGTTGGCCATAAATCAGTCGAGTTGGTATCGCAAAGTAATGGAAATTCACAACAACAACCGGCGTGTTGTTGTTCCTATTTGAGTGAACGATTTGGCCTGCCACTCACACAGTCACTCATCCAAGGGGATTTTGAATGATGACTGTGAAATATGAAGGCAAGATGATTGTTTCAGCCAACTAGATAAATTAATGAAATAGCAAATGGCTTCACCAAGGAAACATGTCTCACTTGCGAGAAATCGAAGTTATGAATGTCATTGCTGGTTTGGTTGGCATTTCATGTTTCATCCAAATCAATTTCATTTCCCTTTTTCCTATCCTTGTTTGACCCAAGTAGTGGATATTTGGGCCGTCACCTCGTAGCGAGGGCGAAATTGACTGTGATTGTATATATTTTGAATAAATTGTTTTTCTTCTGTAAGTTTGTTTGGTTTATAGGTCTTATAAGTTTAAATTTTTTTTAAATTACGTAAAGTTAGGGAGGGGTTATTTAACACTTACACACGTGTACATAGCGTGTTTAGTCGGGAGGTTCTAGCCATGATTTTCCATCGAAAGTGGAAGTCCGCCGTAAATAACGGGAACCAACACAACAGATCAGGAGAAAGTGTACATCAAAATTGCCAACAGCAAACCATCAAAACGCACTAATGTCACACTGCTCAAAAACATCACGAATGTATCACAGCAACAAAAGCAACCAAACCGTTAATAATAAATTTTCGTTGACACTACCATAAACATAAAGAGTGTTTCCTTTGTTTTATTACATCTGCTGCTGTACAAACATAAAATCATCCTGTTAGGATGACGATTTCAAAATCACGTGTAACTAGGAATATCTGCCTGAGGAATTTCTTCGGCAAGTGAAATAATGATGACACTTCATTATAAGTTGAATCATTAATATCCAGACTCCATGACCACCGATGATCGCAGTCATAAATCACCTTTGTGCAGCTGCACATGGGGATACAATACACACTGACGGATGTCGAGCCAAACACATGTAAGCCTTTTTACCTTCGGAACCGTCGTTAAAGCAAACAGGAGGTCCATTGTGGCGTAACTCCCAAAATAATTAGGATGTAGACCAAATAAAATTGTCAAAAGCACTAGAGGGTGACAGCTGTAAAAATATCACAAAATCAGTTCCAGTGAAAAATGAACAAGTCACATTTGTTGTTCGACTAGACATCAATTTCACACCAACATACGATGCTGCCTAATTGTTTAATTAAGAAAAATGCGATGTAAACGGATAAGCTTATCGAAAAGTCGTTATATGTCGAGCACAACAAAAATCAAAAAATAATTTGCAATATTTGCCAAGTCGCTAGTCCACGAGCAATACCGGCAACCAGTGTTATCAAATGCGGGTTATCTAGACCTCATGTCTCTCCTCAGATCAGCATCTGTGAAGCCACGAGAGCCCAACTAGTTAAGCGCCGCAAAAGCAACAGAACCCTCAACGTCTCTCCTATTGCGCTTAAAATCATACAATTGCGCTAACGCCATAAAAGCCACAAACCTTATCCAACTGTGGTAATCAATTATTTTTGTATCAGATTAGACGGAATTTCGGGAAAAAATATCAATTTTATAACTCTCAAAAATGTATTATGCCAGACCTCCACCAGATATTAAGTTAAATGTTACTCCATGGGCCTTGAGAATGGCAGGGCAACTTTTCCAAAATGTGTTGCAAATAATCTTTGGGTCATGGAATAAAATTTTACACAACATCTACTCGTGACCATGTCCGTTATTGATTAGCGCTTCTGGTTCATAATTGAATGGGCCGAAAATCAAAGCTAACAACGAACATTACGCTCCATATGGGCTTTTCTTCATCGTTCCTATAGAAACCGGTGTTTCAAAAACAAAACTCGGTAGCAACCACTTGTCATCATGTCCGTTACTGACCACAAAAATTTCAAAATAATCCTATCGTTGTGATGGCGCTACAGGCTCATATTTGCATCGGCCTATACATTTGACAGGGATCTGCTTTCATAATTCCTGGAAACAAAGAGTTCAGAAAACTAAGCCTAATAGTTACGACTCGCTTTTCTGATTGGCGCTTCTGGCTCACCTATGTGTGGCTCGATATATAAACTGTTTTAGTGCATGGTTTCACCGCTAGTACTGGAACCCACCGGTTAAACGACCATAAAAATTTTAAGATAATCCTACCGTTATACAAGGTTTCAATATTTATCTGAAATAAGGAATGAAAATATAACTCGTTCTCAACAGATACCAGAGGAAGGCTCACGGTAAGACTTAAACTTTGTGAATAGATCAGCAACGGCGACCTGTCGATGATCGGGTTTCGGTAAGTCTATACACGACGTAACGGTAGTATCACCATTCAGACGATACGATACATGATGACAATTCAAAGTGCAAAACGTAACTACTTCCAACACCACGACGGCAGTTTTGAGTACTAATATGCAACACTTGTATTTTCTATACTAAAGGCCTAATTTGCCAGTGTCAAAACATGGATTTGCGAAATAGTTTGCTGGTAACAAAATGTTTGCTCCACTTGAAACCTTTAAAACGATATGCTAATGATGTCAGATCTGAAAAAACGCGTCTGTTAGCAGCGCCACAATTTAGAATACTAGGATGCCTCCGCTGAATTTGTGACATTTGTTGAAAACCTATCCAACGATATGCCTCAAGACTATCTCTATTTTGAGTACTGAGGTCCTATACAAAAATTTACGGCAAGACCTTTTCAACGATATGTGACAAGCATATATGTTTCAACATTAACGAAAAAATAATTAATAGCGCCAAAACGGTGGGTTTATGAACATATGAACACAATATCGAAAGCTTCTCGACCACATCGCAGTGGTAATTGTTGAAAGTACCTATAAAACGAACGTAATTCTGTTGCAAACATAGGTCAGATACTGGAGATAAATGCGCACACTTTTGTCGAAATTTTCCATGACCATTTTGCATAAATGTGGCTGCATTTCGTTGATTCAGCGTTGAATCTCCTCCTTCAACGCACGGATGTGGGCTTGTTGACATAGACATTCGACTATAAATACCCCATAAAAAGAAACCCAATGGTATTAAATCACATAATCTAGGGAGCCAATTTTGGTCACTGAAGCGAGAGAGTACTCGACCAGGAAATGTGTCATGCAGTGATTGGGTTGTTTCATGGGCTGTATGACATGTCAATCAACATCATCCAATTCAGGTAGAAAGAACTCGGTTATCATGATGCGATATCGATCACCAGTAACAGTAACTTCTTGTCCAGCCTCATTTTCAAAAAAGTATGATCCAATGACGCTTCCAGCTCAAAATTCGCATCTAAAGGTGATACGTTGTGGATGCATTTGATATTCGACAATCATATGTGGGTTCTCTGAACCCCAAATGCGGAAATTTTGACGATTAACGAATCCCTCCAAGGTGAAAATGCTCATCGTTTAGGATTATTTTGGTCGAAAAATCAGCATTCATATTTTCATTATTTTTGAAATATTTTTTACTAACCCTAAACTATCAGCAGTCAAATTGTTTTCTTTTTTTGGTTGCAAACAATAATTCAACAATTCAAATCTTCCGTAAATATGACATCCAGTCGAGTGTAGCACTCATGGGCCGACCCATCTTCTATGCCAGTACTATAGGCTGGCATGGAGCTATACAATGAGAGCCAAGGGCTGGGAAAAGGCGAAAAACTAAGGACGGAAAGCGAACCCCGAAAACTCAACGACAGGATTATTTTTAAAATTGTATGGTCAGTAACGGGGTCAAGTGGTTACTACTAGGTTTGGATTGCGGATCTAATGGTTTGTGTGAACCTTGAAGTAAAACTGTTCATACGTTAACCAGAACGGTACGGTTGATTCGACAGTGGGGATCATATTGGTGAGTCATTACTATCAGGTTTAGTTTCCGAAACTCCGGAACGAAGCGTTCCTTGAATGCTCAATATGCACCGTACAATTTTCAAGTCAATTATACCGTTTTAAATGGCGGTACAGGGGCACATGTATTTGACCTAATAAATGAACTGTTTTACTTCATGGTTTTCAGGAGCCGCTAGTTCTGGAAACCCGATTTGATAGTAACCACTTGTTATCATGTCCACTACCGACCATAAAAAAATGATAATGCTACCGTTGAAAGGGCAAATACACGAGGGATTTTATTTAATAACTTCTGGAAACAAAAAGTACCGGAAACAAAACCTGATAGTAATGACTCTTCGATAAGCTCCCTACGCACCATAAAAATTTCAAATCAATCGAACTAGTTTGATGGCGCTACACGCTCAGCTGTGTTTTGCTCAATAGATGAACTGTTTTATTTCATGACCCCTAGAAACTTCCGTTCCAGAAACCAAACCTTGTAGTAACCACTTGTCCCCATGACTGTAACTGACCATAACAATGTCAAGATAATCCTACCATTGTGATTGGCGCTACAAATTCACATGTATTCGTTCTAATATAATGTAACTTTAGTGTTGCCTGATACAATTATATACTTTTTCTGGGATAACATTCTGGGCGAACTTGACACATATACCAGCGAACGGCACATGAATAGAATGTACACAAATTGGTTCTCGGACCTTCTAATTAATATCGAGATCTCACAGAATTAGTACAGCGACATGGTTCGGCCACAGTGAAGGGGCTATAAGACGCAGCTCGAGATGCTGCAGTGGTAGGAGTGGGGCGGGGCTCACAACAGAATAGAGATGAAATTCTTGTAATTGGGATGATCTCAAGATTATATTTACATTTTAGATCAGCAATGGCGACCTATCGAAGTCTGGGTTTTGGTAACTCTATACCCGACGTAACGGCAGTATCACCACGCCTAGCAACCGAGCTAACAAACTGGAAAGAGATCAGATATTATACTGCCAGTGATAATAATTCTATTAATTTCCGTCTATACTGTGAGCAACAAACACAAGCACTGAGAAACAGAGAACCAGGTTGATGGAACAAAAACAGGCTTAAAGAGTCCAAATTTTTGAGCATGTCAGGAATATTGGTGGACTAACAACAGTGCTGTAATTGTAAGAGTTTAGCCTTGAGCCTCAGCTGTAAGAGGTAAAATGGGTAAATAGTAGAGCACAGTGCTGAAGGGAAAGTGTGATAAGGTGAACGCGGGCCCGTAGGATAAGGGGTATAAGCTTATCACGTGAAAGTTTGATAGCACTCTTCTAGACGGCGTAATAACGGGATAAAAATAATAGCAGAGGTTGACTTAGATGCTTTTTTTTTTAGTATGGAGCACCTAATTAGAGTAGTAGCCACCATAAAATTAAAGAGGGCTCCTGGACCCGATGGAATATCAGGACGGTGCCACATACCACACTGTTAGAGAAACCACGGAATTGTCACGAGAAATATTTCCACAATGGTTAATTTCGAAATTTGTTAATGTAGATCTGCCTCTGCGGTCATCCGATTTAACTGCTCCCGACTTTTTTTTATGCGGTTATCTTAAAAGTAAAATTCATGCCAATAAACCAGATTATATTGAACAAACCGATTCTGGTAACCCACCAGGATGTGACACTGAGAATAACTTGCACATATCGGAAGGTGTCTTACTCCTCCGTGTAACGGCAATAGACATATTGGCCGGCACTAGAGCGTCGGAAGATCTATCGGACAAGCAGTGAAGTAGGAAGAATATTAAAAAGTGATAAAGCCGAACCAAGCCTTAGACGTGAAAGAAGGAAAAGGACACAAGAAAATAAACAGCACAAAATAAAAGTGCTATGCCCTTGAATAAATTCTTTTTTTATAATGGCGGTGGTTAGCGATGAGAGTAATCACGCCAGACAAAGTAGTAGAGACCATGCTGCACAAACCACAAATGAGGAGTGGAAAAATGCTTAGTCAATATCTAAACGATTAGAAGAGAAAAAGAAGCCCTAAAATAAAAGCAATACTGCCCAGAATGAAGTAATGCGAGAGCGGTTTCAAAGTGGTGGCTCTACGTGCGAAAATTAAAAGATTTAATTGTTGAGTGTTTCATGCATCAATTACGAGGGTAAATCAATATATTCGTAGCATCGATACAAAAGAGTTATATATTTAGAGAAATTTTATTTTTATTTTTCAACATAATCTCCTCCAACATCTTTCAAATAATTTATTTAAATCGTCGAAAAAAAGTTTTGTTTTGGTCTTCAAAATAACCTTCAGTAGCGAACATGACTTCATCATTAATTGAAAATTGTCGGCCGCTTAATTATTTTTTTTAAATTTGGAAACAGAAAAAAATCAGAAGGGGCCAAATCTGGACTGTAGGATGGGTGGGGGATTTCTTCAAAGCCGCAATCACGCAGAGCAGTTTGTGCAATTCTAGCCTTATGAACAAGCGCGTTGCCGTGAAGAAGTAAAATCTTACTTCTAACTTTACCACGCCGTTTGTCCCGGATGGGAGCCTTCAATTTGTATAAAATTTCCGCATAATAGTTGCCTGTGATAGTGGTCTTTTGTGGCATATAATCAATTAACAAAATTCCTTCTGCATCCCAGAAAATTGTGGCCATAACCTTCCCAGCTGACTGTAGAGTTTTAAACTTCTTAGGGGGAGGTTCATCACATTTTTCCCATTGCATAGATTCTTGTTTAAATTCCGGGTCCTAATAATGAAACTATGTTTCATCGCCCGTCACCATACTATTTATGAAATTATCAGGATCATTTTCCTTCATATTTAAAATGTTGCTTGAAGTTTCGACACGATTTCTTTCTGCTCCGGAGTTAGCAAACGAGGAACTCATTTTGCACTAATTTTTGAAAGATGAAGATGATCATGCAGAATTGTAAATGTGGTACCAAAAGATAGTCTGACATTTCTCGATAATTCTGAAATATTTACACGTGGTCCTCTAATGCAAAATTTTCTACCAAAATAACGTATTCATGTGTGATGGCGTCCTGTGGTCTTCCGTGGCGCTGATCATCTTCTAGCGATTCTTTACCACTTTTGAATAATCTAACTCACTTCGTTACTGTAGAATATTTTGGTCCACATTCACCATAAACTTTTGACGTTAATCAAAAATAAATTTAGCGTTTTTTCATCTTTACAAAAAAATTTAATTACCGCACGATATTCAATTTTATTCATTTTCTACTTTTGTGTAAACACGTGTTGGAATATTGTCGCCCAGAAATAAACTAAACAAAATAAAACAAAAGTTGTTTCTAGATGGTTCTTGTAGATGAAAAATAAACAAAAAAAAGTAAGGTTTACTCTTTCACTCCATAATTACATAACAATACTACGAATATATGATTTGCCCTCGTACAAATATTAGTTATAACTCGACAGGCCGTTCAGAGGCCGTAGTTCAAAATCGTTAAAATTGTCTGAGATTGCTGGTTTTACCCAACTTTTGGCAGAATTACTACCTTCCAGAATAACGCTGGATTTTTCTTGTTACACCACCAATAAAGTCATTGAGTGCGGAACCCGTATAGTCTCCAGTCAATTAATTGAAAAAATAAATAACGCTCCCGTTATCACGTGGAAACTACCATAAAATTTAATTTCTTTCGAACCCGATATTTTTTGTTACTTGAGAATCATAAAAATGCGAATCTACCTAACAAACACTAAACTCGTCTTTCATAATAATTTATAGAGCAAATAATTTTTATACGATTTTCTTCAACGCCGGTTGGCATTTTTTACCGTCCCAAAAATAATCGATGTTTTCCAAAAAAAAAAAAAACTTTATTATCTCCATCTCAAAATCTATCTATCTGTTTAATCGTATTTCACGGTTGAATTGCAATTTTCCAATTTTATATTTTTGTTGTGTAATCTAAAATTTAATTTTCATTTTTATCGATTTTACGATTTATAAAGATGTACAGAGAAATTGGTTTGGACCGAAATTAAAATCGACATTTAAAAATTAAAACAAAATCATTGCCAACAAAAATGTTGTAACAAAAAAAGTCTAAACGAAAGCTTTTCGATAATTTATTTAATTTATTTTTTGTGTCTGTCTCAAATTGTGGGCATGCCATTAAAATGTTATTAAGCATTTCAAATAAATTGGGTAGAAATATAATGCACGTACCTCAGGTGGTGGACTTCCATGTCCTGAACATTCTATATGACCTATCGTGTTGTTTGAAAATTCTACTTTGTGCAGTGGTTCGTGTAAAAATACGGGTCCCTGAAGTTCGAGAAGATTTACACCTGGAATAAAGTAAATATAAAATTTATTTATTTTATTTATCAAATTAAACTACTTTTTTATAAAAGCTTTGTTTTCTTAATATACTGTAAGCTTTAAGCATGAAGTACAATAAACTTGTGTTCCGTGTCTAGTTCTGGTGCATACTCGTATATACCGAGCAGGAAAACAAAGGATACGAAAATCGTATAAACGAAATATAAAAGCTTTAGACGAGCTTTTCAACAAACAGTTGTACAATTTTATAAATATTTTATACATAGATTAAATGTTTGAAATGGGATTTGAATTTATTATTAATTTATATTTTTTTCAAAATAGCTTTTTATTTTTTTTGCACACCAACGAAATCGTTTCGCTATCCGTATTTTGTAATATAGTTTTAGAGAAACGTATATATGCTTTTGCGCTTCTGTTGCTTTTATGTGCGCTTAGAACACAATAACAATAAAAAAAATTTAATATTGACATTTGAATTAAGCTTTTATAGAATACAACATTTTTCCTTCTTGTGAATAAGTGGAATTGAAATTTATTTGAATTGTTCTGAAAATAGAATTCATTGTGGCAAAATGCTTTATATATATATAAACGTATTGTAGTGGAAAATGAACTTTTTGTATGCTGGAAATCAGGTACTGTGCAAGAATTGTAATAATTGAAAATAAATTACACACATACAAATAGTAAAAAATCTCAGACGATGATGACGATGTCGAGGTAAAATTTTTTTTAAATAATATTTTGACTTCGTATGTATGTAGCACTACATCAGGCTTCCTGTTTATACCTCGAGTCGGGAGTATTTTGTTACCTCCACAGTTGATTTATATTGCCAACGGGTCATAGCTCTAATTTAATACAAACAATTTATTTTCGTTTCAATGCGATACATGTTCACCGTCACACATTTAATAATTTTCCCAATTTTGTAAATGCCATAAACTTTGAAACGATATTATCATGGTACAGCGAACGATAGAGTATGAAATCATAAAAATATTCGAACACAAAATACTTATGGTGCCTACTAGTATGTCACAACACTGCAAGAAAATTATTAATTCGTATCGTGTATCTTTAATACCACCTGTAACCTAAATTATGCTGTCACCCGAACCGTAAGAAAACAAAACAAGAACAAAAAACTTTTAATAAATAAGTTATAATTCGGATAATTTATCAAAAGCGTTTTTTTTCTTGTGCTGAATCTATTTTCCGTAAACTTTCAATGTGCCATAAACAAAAGTAACCTTTCTTCAATACGTATACATTATGCTCTTTTATCGGTATATATTTTTAGGGTGGTAATCTTTTAGATTATAAACGTCTTACTAAAATAAATTAATGTTTGTAGGCATCGAGTTCCTAGGATATCGTGAAAATAATATTCGTCTAATTTAAGCCAAGAGCTTTATACGATTGTATGTATGTACTGCTAGGAAAAGCATTCTAATTTTGTTTTCCACTCTGAGTGGACTCGTTTCTCTCTAATCATATAACAACAATTTAATTTAAAAAAAATATATAATATAACGGTGAGATAAGCTCAACAGCGTAAACAACACATGTTGAGAATACAACATGCAAATTAGTCAATTTGAACGGAAGTGAATTTTCCAACAAAAACCAATATAAACAAAAACTATTGTTGACGTGTGTGAATAGCCAAAATTTCTAAAAATTGGGTGATCCATTGACAAAAGTATTGGCCAGCTCACAGAGTTATTCCGCGGATGTGGTCTATATGGCCAGATGGCTTAGAAAATGCCTCATCGAACTACCAACATATGTATGTTAACGAACGTATCCTAACGACACTACCAACATATGTATGCGATGATCAGAAACGATCTACAACCAAGTTTATGTTGACCAACAGTTTAGGTGAAGATATTGAAAAAATGTACCAAATGAAAAACATCGTCGGGTGTAGAGTGATTATTCTATCTTTAAGAAGATCTTAGCTTATACCACTATGGGTACAATGTAAAGCATTTGGACAATGAGACCGCACTACCTCGAAATCTGGACAACCATAAACAAAGTGAATGCTGCCATCGTTCTACTCAAGGCACTCGTCACACAAGAAATATTTAACAAGCCTCATTCGTTGCAAGATCACTCCCGGCAAGTCAATTTCTTTTTCAGCGGCAGTACGCTACTTCCAGCAGCAATGGGAGCCGGATAGACTTCACTGGCCCAATCAAACATTAATCTGAAATTAAAATGATTATGTAACCCTTAAAATGAGGCGGTAAAACCAGGAGATGTAGCGCCAGCAAAACAAAAATAAATCAATTTATTTCTGTTTAAAAAACAGTTAAGCCATTCAAAGATCTACCGCAGCATAACTTCCAAAGGTTTGCTTCTGATTTCACAATTTTTATCAGATTTAAAAATCGAACGTATAAAGAATATTTTCCAGCTATTCGAGTGCGGAAGCTTGCATTAAAAATTATTGACAATTTTGAGTAGTTAAATTTTCAGGTGAATTTTTAATTAGCATCGAGCTGAGACTAATCATCCCCAAAAATACCTTTCAGAAATATTAAAAAATTAAATTCATAACTTTTAAAATTTATAATAATTTTACAACTGTAAACTTAATTTGCACTATGCAGTAAACAATGTGTATAAAGGAATTAAATGTATTAAATGTATTAAATTACTAAATGTATTAAATGTATTAAATATATTTAAAGTATTAAATGTATTAAATAGATTAAATGTATCAAATGTAATAAATGTGTTAAATGTATTAAATGCAATACATGTATTAAACGTATTAAACGTATTAAATGTATTAAATGTATAAAATGTATTAAATGTATCAAACATATTAAGTGTATTAAATGTATTAAATGTACTAAATGTATTAAATGTATAAAATGTATTAAATGTATTAACAGTATTATATGTATTAAATGTATTAAATGTATTAAATGTATTAAATATATTAAATGTATTAAAGGTATTAAACGTATTAAACGTATTAAATGTATAAACTGTATTAAATGTGTTAAATGAATTAAATGAATTAAATGAATTAAAGGTATTAAACGTATTAAACGTATTAAATGTATAAAATGTATTAAATGTGTTAAATGAATTAAATCTATTAAATATATTGTATGTATTAAATGTATTAAATGTATTAAATGTATTAAACGTAGTATATATATTAAATGTTTTAAGTGTGTTAAATGTAACAAATATATTAAATGTATCAAATTAATACATTTACATTAATACAAACCTGTTAAATGTATTAAATGTATTAATTGTATTAAATGTATTAAATATATTGAATGTATTAAGTGTATTAAATGTATCAAATATATTAAATGTATCAAATGTATTAAACGCATTAAATGTATAAAATGTACTTAATGTATTAAATGCATTAAATGTATTAAATGTATTAAACGTATTAAACGTATTATATGTATTAAATGTATTAATTGTGTTAAATGTATTAAATGTATTAAATGTATTAAAATATTAAATATATTAAATGTATTAATCGTAGTAAATGTATTAAATGTTTTAAGTGTATTAATTGTATTAAATATATTAAATGTATTAAATATATTAAATGTATCAGA
Organism: Nephrotoma guestfalica; assembly: GCA_963691935.1. Taxonomy (NCBI): domain Eukaryota; kingdom Metazoa; phylum Arthropoda; class Insecta; order Diptera; family Tipulidae; genus Nephrotoma; species Nephrotoma guestfalica. The sequence goes on from OY829915.1 coordinate 207,352,623, forward strand.
AGTATTACTTATTCGTCATTATAATGGTAGGCAAGAACCTGGAGGATCACATAACAAACCTAGAAACCGTATTTAACAGATTGTCACAGTTTAACTTGAAGATTCAGCTAGACAAATGCGAATTTTTAAAACTGGAAACCAATTTCTTAAGGCACACGATCACTCAAGATGGGTTAAAACCAAACTCGGATAAAATACAGAAAATCGTGGATTGGACTATTCAACGGTTGCCAGGCATATGACGGAATACCTAAAAAAGGTATAGCTATCAATCTAAATGATCCCGATTATATACAATCTTTCGAAACTCTAAAAAAACAATATCAACGGTTGCAAATTTTGGCATACCCAGATTTTTCAAAGAACTTCATAGTAACCACAGACGCATCAGATTTCGCTCTTGGTGCCGTCTAGTCTCAATTCCAGGAAGGAGTAGAAAGACCCATCGCATTCGCATGAAGAACCTTAAACACAACTGAGTAAAGGTACGCCACAAACGAAATGGAAGCATTACCTATTATATGGGCTGTCAAAAAATATCAACCTTACCTCTACGGCACGAAATTCTCCTTGATTACAGACCACAAACCTTTAACGTTAACATTAAAACCTTAGACAAAAATGCAAAGATCCTAAGATGGCGGCCCGAATTAGAAAACTACGACTACGACGTGGTATACAAGGAAGGAAAATCTAACGTTGTTGCAGATGCGCTAAGCAGAATGCCCATAATAACAGAATTTAATATTAACGAGGGAACGGAAAACACTACATGGGACGACGCAAGCAACACAAGCGACATAGAAACGGCCCACTCAGCGAATACTCCAGATGATTATTACATTTACTTCGCGGACCAACCAATAAATTATTATAGGAATCAATTAATTTTCAAAATTTCCAACATAGATACAATAATTTCAGAAACCATCTTTCTTAATTTTAACAGATTCATTATGTCAAAGCGATCATTTGAACGAGAGGATAACACCTAGTTCATTAATAATTATCATAACGGTAAGCAAACCCTATTTTATCCCTAGAATGTTTATACCAAAAAAAAACAAAACAGCCATTTTGTTTTCTTCACTAAAATGGTCGAAGGCGTCATAAAGGAGATCGCCAAAAAGCAATTATAATGAAAGTGCAAGAAAGAGCTCACAGAGGGACAAAAGCGGTAGAAAATCAAGTAAGAGGAGTATACTTCTTCTCTAAAATGGCACGCGTGATAAAAAGCCACATCAACACGTGTAACGTTTGTAATACACACAAGTATGACCAAAAGCCATACAATATTAAGATCTCTCCAAGGCCAATCACAGAAAAGCCCCTAGAAAGAGTTCATATTGGTATATTTTCGATAAATAAAAAGACGCATTCTCAAAACACTTGCAGATGATACTGATTAACACTAAAAACCTCGTTGATACAACAACTGCCCAAAGAAAATACTTTACACTTTTTGGAGTGCCAAATACAATTGTCTCAGACGACGAGACCACATTCCAATCGAGAGTACTTAGGTAAACTAAATATTAAATTGGACTATGCGTCTTCTTCCGAATCTAATGGCCAAATTGAGAAAACGCATTCAACCATAATTGAAATATAAAAACCCAAACTCTAGCACCATAACAGGAATAGAACTAGCTGTTGCTTTGTACAATAATTCTGTACATACATCCACAGGCTTCACGCCGAACGAGGTTGTTGAACAACATAACTAACCCAGAAGAGATTAGCGCGCAAGCCGCAAGCATATTCAAAACCGTAAAGAATAACTTACAAATAGCAACAGATAAAATGCAGAGGCAAAATATGCAAAAAAAATTGGAAATTAGAAATTGGAAATTAAAAATTTCAACGAAGGCCCAATTCTTATAATAAAAACCAATAATTGTAAACTACAAATTGGTAGCATAAAACTAAAAAACTGAAAACTAAAAAAGTAAAAAACTGCATGACAACCTTCGACAAATAAAGCCAAAACAACAGCCAAAAAAATAATCCTCACTGAAATAGAATTGCTATCCACGAAAATCGGTATAGATATGGTCAACACTATTTTAGAGGGTATTCAGGAAGCAATCATAAGGACAAACGTCGAACTTGTATATAACAAGAACTTAACACTAAAAGAGATCACATTGGAGGTGTTGCTAACGAAGCAAGGTTTAAAGATAACACTACATGATGAAACACTGCAGTACGTGATACCCAAAATATCCGTAAGCGAGGAAATCCTCCTATACATATTGAAGGTACCGAAATAACAAGATGAAGATTCAACAACGTTAATGATCAGCCTACTAACGGTTTACGGTACAATACTAAAACATTACTCACAACACCTCATCAGATCAAATACACAATTATTTTCTACATCAAACTTCGCCCAAAAATATTCGGACGCAGAAGAATTTGAAGATGACCGTATCAAACCATTAATATTTGGCGCAAAAAGTCAGTGCAATGTGTCGACAAAAACCGACACACAACCATACATTGGATGGCAGAAGACAAACTATGCTAACATTGCTCTTTAACTAACAACCGCACAATCACGGGAAATTTTCTACTTACATTCTGGAACTGCACAATAGTAATAAACAACAAGAAATTCCAGTCATATGAAATCAGGAGCGTAACTCAACAAATCCAAGCAGCATTGTACAACCTGCACAACACCCGGCAACTAATTAAGGATGTCGACATTGAGTTACTGCATCACCAAAACATTCAAAACCGTAAAGAAATCTGTCACGTATACCTGAAACAATTTGAACACCGACTTTGGAAATGGACTTTATGAGGAGGTGTGTTGAATTAAGCAAACATTTTTGTTTCAACATCACGAAAAATAGTTCCGATTAAACGTGAAATACAACATCAGGCAAATGGCCACCACGAAACCTCTGGCACAGGGTTATTATTTTGTTGAAATTTTGAATAACGCGCCGTATTTCCTCTTTAAGATGTTCAACTGTTTCAGGCTTATTCGCATACACATTTACCTTCACATAGCCGCAAAGAAAAAAATGAAACTTAGTCTCCAGTAACACCATTGTTTCACGTGCTGCGTGGCAGGTCGCACCGTCTTGTTGGAAAAACATGTCCTCCACATCAATTACATCCAATTCGGGTCACAAAAACTCCGTTAACATTTCGCGATACCGCACTCCATTAACAGTTAGCGCATTTCCAGCCGCATTTTCGAAGAAATACGGCCCAATTACTTCGCCACTCCAAAATGCACACCAAACAGTTACTCGCGGTGGATGCATTGGTTGTTTTGGTATCACACGAGGGTTTTCAGCACCCCAAATCCGACAGTTTTGCTTATTTACGTATCCGTCGAGTTGAAAATGTGCCTCATCTGAAAAAATTATTTTGTTCGAAAAAACCGCATTAATTGGATGATGTCCCAACAGCAAATTCACGGCGCTGCGCATGGTCCCTTGGCTTGAATTTTTGCACCTATTGCACCACTTTTTACCAAAATTCGTTGCATTGTGCTTCTGGAAATGTTTAATTCTTGACCACGATCCCGAATGGAAGTTCCTGGATTCTTGGCCACAGATTCGCTTACTGTGGCCATATTTTCGAGTGACCGACAAGGACGACGACGAACAATGATCTTCTGATCCATTAGCGTAAATTTGGTCTCAAATTTTGTAATTAAACGTCACACTGTCGATTCATTCGGCGCATTATTGCTACCGAAAACTCGACTTGTTACAATAATTAAACGTTGTTGGTTTAAATACTTCTCCATATTCTTAAATCGCATGGTCTGTACGTGACAACTGTCAAAAACAATCACCGTACAACTCGTATTAAAAAAATGGTGGCAATTTTAAATCCGGCGGTCTTGCTGAGACACCCTTTACCATACTGGCAAACCTGGAAATTAGACCAAAGGACGGATGCGCCCTTTCCCTACCCCCTAAAAGATCATTAAACGAAGGCACAAGCGTAAAATTGCATAATCAACATTCTTGTTATGAACAAGACAAAACACGTTGAATGCAGAAATAAGAGGCGACTTGAAACATGCAATCTCTAGTTTGAATTACGAGTATGTTTAATTGAGAATCAGCAAAATAGTTTGCTGTTATAAATAGTTTGGAATATTAGTAATTAATTTAGTTAGAGGAGATAATGTTAGTATTAATAAAAATCAAAGTGTAATAAAATTGGTGAAAATAACGAAAAACGATAACGATAAAGTTGGTAATGAATATAAAAAAAAATTAACCAAAAAAACACTGTTCTTTATTTTAAATGCAGTTATCGCTGCTCACGACGGTTACCGCGCTAATATGAGTTTGACATCCTTTGGTTCGAATAGATCACCCTCCTCCTCGATTATAATGCTAACTCCAAGACGACCTCATTATTTTTGTAGATTTGAAAAGTTATCGACCACAAGTCGATAGCTCCGTTTATCTAGAAAGTTGTTGCTATAGTTCTCTGTGATATTTTCTGGAACCTTTTGCATCCACAATTGCATAAATTGCATAAATGAAATAACTCAACATGCGGACAATCGCTGTACTGTCCAAGGTGCAGTAAATTAAATTTTATAGCACTTACAGTTTATGAGCGTTTATTTTCGGAAATCGTTTAAAATAAAGTTTTTGGAAAGCTAAACGTATACGGCCGTTAGAATCAAATTTGGATGTTTGTTATTTAATAGCTATCTATTGTGGATGCTCTCGCTTCCTTGGTGTATACACAGATATAAAAATATTGGATCCACAAAAATAAAATAGGAATTTATAGCCGCATAATAAATAAAATAATATTCCTCTATTTTATTTGTATTTTGCCCAACAACCATTAAATTCAACTTTAACCGAAAGCACAATAATAAAAATATTAAAGACTTTTCATACATAGAGATAAAAATAAAACCAACTGAAACTAAACCGTATAAACCAAAGTTTTATTTCATATCAACCGCACCACATTCCCATCCACATATATAAGCATAGATGAGCACACACACACATACTCATGTAATATATAGCATTTCCAATTCCAATATACTAAACCGTATATATGTATATAGGACGGAAAACCTTAAACCCAGACCAAAATACATATTTTTGGATAGAATGTGCTATAGACAAAAATTTCATTTGTATAGGACAAAAATAAAAAATCACCCAAAGTAAATAAAAATAACAAAACCAAAATGTACCAGCAAAGAATTATGAAAGCTCACCCTTATACGAGTACATATAGATAGCCGAAGAAAGCTTTAAAACATTTTCTCTTTTACTGTCAAACCAAATAGAAAATTAAGCAAAAACCATTAAATTTATTCCGCACACATACACACAAACCGTACGAGCACAAGCGACCAATGAAAATTTATAAATAGGAAAATTCCGAAAACCAAACTAAAACCATTTGGCGATGGATACGCTAGATGGGAGTAGAACAAATAACTAGAAACGGAACAAAAATTGTTCCAATTTTTTTTTTGGCTGTGTAGTGTTTCTGCTGATTCGGCAACAATTTTTCATCACAAAAAAAGGGAAAATGCTACAAAGAAAGACGGTACGAGTTAATGGTGAAGTCAATAAATTTCGAAGACATAAACTTATTCACATTAAATATTATACAGTTATTAAACGTTTTTTGGTATAACGGACAATTTTCTCTATTTATTATGTCATAAAAGTGTTGTTTGGTTATATTTTTGATGGCTGAATTGTCTTTCAGCTAGACATATTAGACCGGTTGGTCGTGAATTTTTTTTTTTATACATTTTGAGGTGAGTTCTGGATAAATTTTCTGAATGTGAAAAGGGAACCCGAGTTGGCGTACTTTGGTCCAAGAACACATTACAAAGATTAAAAACGAACAGACAAAGAGAACTTGTTGCAATGGTCTCACGGCCATAAAATCCTACGGTAAAGAATAAAAACAATCTTACTAGGACGTCATAGTTTTAGACGGTAATACAATTTTACTTTGAAAATCAATACCGATTTCACCGGTATTGAAAATCGTTCAAACGAGCCACAAAGTTTTAAAAACCAATCTAGTTTGCTTCCTGGCATTGAAAGATTTCTTCTCACGAACACAAGGAGATTTTTGCCCTTTGCTCTGAATGCCAACGTAAATAAATTCGAACAAGCAGGGTAAACGGCCATAGTAACTATAACTATTTATATGTATCGTCGATCCATCTCTGGAGCAATCTCAACCGTGTGATAATCCAGTAAAACTAGCGGCGCCGTCGTTTGCGGAAGTAGTGTAAAACAAACTGGACAAAACAGCAAAGACTCCGTCCAAACAGAAAGAAAATCTGAAAGTAGGGTAAAATTAAAAGAACTAGTCAAGTTGGCTGAGCTGGAAATAATAATTAAGAAGATAAGAGAGATCAAAGAAAATCATTGAAGTGGCAAAATACCCTGATTTAACTGCAATAACCTGCAACGCTGAAACTACAAACGCTGGGCTAGAAACTAGTATCCCAGCTAAAAGATTACCTAGAATGATCATATAAGATGTTAGTAGAGAACTGAAGCAAGAGGAGCTTCCTGCGATTATTGTTAAACAAAATCTGCATAGAGTGGATCCGAACGGGATAAAATCAAGTTTATAACTGGTCCTAGATACCAAGACACAGGGCATTGGGTAATTGAGATTGAGCCAGGTATACGAAAAAGGACATTACAAAAGAAAATATATATCTGGAGTGGTCTTCCTGCAACATCGCTGATTTAGGGAGGCACTGCAAATCACAGACTGTAGTTTGTGACCACTGTTCTGAAGTGGGGCATAGGTATTATGAATGCCCGAAGAAAAAACAAATACACAAGTGCATCAATTGCATTAAAACTAAAAAACCACACTCGCAGTGTTACTGACAAAACTGCCCTGTCCACTTGGGAGAAATAACAGCACTCATGAAACAAATTAACTAATTTAATATACTTCCAAGTAATTTGAGTATGCAAGAAATTACAATATTGCTCCCTAGAGTAAGGGAGACAGTCGACTCACCTAATGCAATGACTCACATTGTGTCTGTATAGAATAAGAATTTTTGCTGGTACTTTCTACATTGTAAGTATCTATTTTCAGGCTAGTGATGTAACGGAGCCATATCTGCAAAAATTGTATACTTAGTGCTAAAAGGAGAACAAATAATGATATGTGGTGATTTTAACACAAGGTCAGCTCTCTGGTTTGACACCACAACAAATGATCGTGGCCTTGAAGTTGAAGATTTTATATTTACCTATAGATTGCAATTGCTAAATAAGGAAGGACATGCAAGTACCTACTACCACATTGGGAAGTCAAATATTGGCCTCACTTTAGTGACCAATGGGCTGTTAAACAAAATTAGAAGTTGGAGTGTCGAGGCAAAATGGACATCTACTGATCAGAGAGCAAACTGAACCCTTGGGATGACTGTAACTGCAAAGACACTGTAAACACACTTGCTACTAGCTACTGACATCATAATCAAAGCCGATGAAATTGCGATACCTAGGCAAAAGAGCTCCAAACGACAAGTCGCGTGGTGGACCCCTAGCCTCAATAGAAAACGTAAAAAAATGCAAAGAAGTCGGACCGAATTCCAAAACACTAGACAAACAGAGTTAAGGAAAATTAAGAAACAAACGTACAGGTAACTAAGAAACTGTGTTTTAATGGGATTGCAAGCGAAAAACAAAAAAGGTTTTAAAAATTTGTCTCCCTACATTGCAATAGCGAGCCTTGGGGATTTATTTATAAATACCAGGCGGGTGAAATTAAATACCGAGAGTCATTAACCTCAACCCTAACTGATAGAACAACAACAACATGGCAAGAAACAAACAAACTGCTACTAAACTCCCTGCTACCTATGGCGATGATCCTGCAAATGATACACAAGAGCAAATGAATGTAAGAATATTGGCTAAAGGCTGGCTAAAGGAAGCTAAAAAGTACCAATGACTAGGAAAAATGGCAAGGCGCCTGTTTGACCTCATCGAAACCGAAGTTTTGAATGCAGTATGGCCCATTATTGGGAATAAACTAACACATCTATTCAATAGATGTTTAGAGCTGGGTGTGTTTCCGCCAATCTGAAAAACTAGAAACATTTGTGTGATCAGAAAGGGAGAAGATAGGAACGAAGTGGACCCTAAATCGTATATATCATTGGTTATTCTTTAGATTACGCGGAAACTACTAGTAAAATTAGTAACGGACAGGATGAGGAAAAATTTAACACCAGCGGACTTTACTCTGCCGAACAATTTGGATTCCGCAAAAATAGCTCAACAAAAGATGCAATCCTAGCGTATCAGGATTATCACTGGGTATTGCTGGTGACTTTGACAATGTATGATGGCTTTGTATCATGAATCACCTGAAAATAATTGGCACTTCCAATAATATTTATAAAATAATACTGGATTATTTGATAGATCGAATAGCGATAATCGATGACTGCCATGGAAAAATTCAGAAAAAGTTAATAAAAGGATGCCTGCAAGGCTCAATTATTGAGGTATTCAACTAGTTTATGCAACGAGATCGACGAAATTGCCTATGCTGACGATAAGGTTATCAACAGTAGGCCAAAAAATACAATTTTGAAAAAAATGCTATGTAAATATTTTTCCCAATTCTCTATTTCATATTCCCGGTGAAAGCCAGAATAGTACTACAGACGAGCAGTGTTATTAACTTACGACTTCCGCTCTAGGACAGGCATTTGCATTTAGATAATCTTGCTAGCCCTGTTGATCGGGTTAGAACCTTGAATAGTTGACAGAGGAGGAGAACAGAATATGCACATACCCAAAGGTATTTTGAACTACACTTGGGTCATTGTTTTAAAACCACCATAGAAGGTTCAATTTGTGGTATTAAAAAATGTCGACCATTGGCATGTTCAATCTCCTGTCCATTACATGCTACCAAGAAAAAAGATAACGATTGGAGACCATGTGAAGACTAACGGCGATTAAATATGGTTACAATACGGGATCGCTACCCGATATCTCACATACAAAATTTATTTGCAGGCACATGCATGGTTATACGATTTTCTCCAAAATTGATTTTGTTAGGGCTTATCATTAAATTCCCCTCGCTCCTGAAGACGTCCACAAAACAATTGGGTTGAGTTCGGGATAGTTTTTTTCAGAACTATACAGAACTTCGATTTTGCAGAAAACTAAACAACTTTTACGATGGATTTTTTTGGTTATACATAGATTACTATTATAAATCTAAGTTTTTAATTTAAAAAAATTAAATGTCAAATTGGACAAATCTGAAAAAAACTATCACGAACATTTTTGTGATAGTTTGTTTTTTTTAAATTGTTTTTTAGAAAGACGTAGCTAACATTTGGCCCCTTCAAATGCAAATGAATGCAATTTGAACTAGGCAATGGCGCACAAATGTTTCATCGATTTATGAACAAAGTCGTCTACGATTTAGTGACATTTGGAAACACTTTTCCAACAGCTAGCCGGATTTCATGTACACATAAAGAGTTCGAAATGTGTTTTAGGCGTTAAAACTCTAGATTTTCTCCGCCACAAAATAACATCTAATGGTATTCTGATGTCTACTGAACGAATTGATAGGAAGTCATCGGAATGGTAAATTGGTAAATTATTACCATCGATTTATTCCGAAACTTGCTGAAAAACTTGGACCGATTCACTTCCACTTGGTCGCTCTAATGAAGAAGCCCAAAACGCCCAAGAATTTTTCTTGGCTCGAAGAATGCCAAAACACAAGTTATCAAATACCGAACAAATCGTCGTCAAATGGTCGGAAAATACTGTCAATTTATCTAGCGATTAAACACTTTAGATATTTTGTTGAAGGGCAGGACTTAACGCTTGCAAAAAGTGGTGGCGGATTCATTATTCGTCACGACCGATATCGATACAACAGGACTATAACCGAACCAAAAGGAAACTTGAAACTTCAGAATTTACTTTCTGGTTCTACATGTCACGCTAGTTTCAACAACAAACTAGAGCTTTCTAAATTATCCGATTGCAAAATATACTGCGAAACTTCAACGAGCACAAATCGCAGTACCACTTCGATGCAAATACCTCATTCTTCGCACATAAATTAATGTTTATCTTGCAAGCGATCGAAATTCAAACGAAAATACCTGTGGCCTGATTCGAAACTCCATCTGCTAGATACGAACATATTCACTTGGATTTTCCATAGATGGTCCACTTCCACTTTCTAATGGATTCACACGATGGTCAAAAGTGTAGTGCATGAAAGACATATCAGACAATTCGTAAAATTTTCGCTAAGTTAACGAAACTACTGGGCTATCACCAGATACGTAGAACTGCTTTCCATCCGCAAGCGAATGGCATGGTCGAACGTTTCCATCGACTAAGGCTCTAAGGCTCGAGAGAATGCCACTCGTTAGAGCTCCGAAGATTCATCGATTTACTCAATCGTTTTACTAACAATCATCCAGGAAGTTCTCTGTCGTAGATCATATTTCACCTCTACCTACCAACAACACATTCATCGAACAACTGTGGGCCACCAAGCAAAATTTGATCCCCACGACAATTCGACAATCAAAACAAAACGACACATATTTGACCCAAAATCACACGTACGGGTAGATAAGGCCCGTTTAGGTTGACATACTCTACGAAAGCCCATATAAAGTAATACCTCGATTACGGAAGTAATTCGTTGTCACGATTACAGTCAAATATTAATTTATCACGAACACAAAAATTAGTTAGTTTAATTAATTTACACTCACAAGGATTTTCAACTGCGGGGAGAGTGATGTAACGCATTTGAAATCAATTTCGAATTATTTTCGACATCCTAACAACGAAATTGGAAACTACCAACTTATGTTAGAAAAACGAAATAACTGAATACTAAAATATTTCGTTTTTGATCGCGACCGCTCCCCATATTTTTTAAAGGTGTTTATCATAAACATACCCGTAATTGTGACAAATTTATAACGCGGATTGCGCACAGATGGATTTGTGAACGATCAAAACTACTATCATATTCAACTTTCAAAAACTTCACAGTAACGTTCTTCTCTAGAAATCATGAACAACTACCGGTAGCTTTCGGGAACAGGCAGTTTCGCGATTTTTACGGAGTCCTAAGAACTGCTAACCAAATCCGTCGACGATGTTATAAAACTAGTAGGTTGAAACTGCAGCACAGTGTCGTTAAATTCATGCAGCATAGCCTTGAGATAAAAGGAAGAACATCGTCAAATCTCAGAAAACCCAATCTTGTCGCTATTAATAAAGATGGTGTGATACTAATAATTTGCATCAATGAAATACACCGAACCAGAGTTTAGAAGTATGATACTGATGAAATTAAAATCTAGATCGTTGAAAAGTTTAGAGTACCTCATGTTACGTTAACATCTGTAACACTGAATTGGCGAGGTATCTAGGCTAAAGACTAAATCAATTAACTTCTTACATTAGACGTAATCAATAAAAATGCTAGAGGATTTCGGTAACATCAAGCACCAGTGTGAAATAAATTTATGGGATAGGTCTATTACGTTTCAGCGTGCTGCCTGCGCCGATATCTTACAAGCATAAAACCTAGGAGTAGGTTTTTTAATGAGTAAGAGTTTCACACTACTAAATTTTACCACACTCAGAAAAATTGTTAAATGTCTCATTATACCGCATATCACTAAAAATTTTCAAAATGCCGGTATAACTAGCTTTGCGAAGAGATCTCTAGAATTATATGTTAACGGCCATTTAACGTCCACAAAATCGGGTGTAATGTTTTAAAATTGTTAAATCAATAAAAAAGCATTATTAGTCATATGTTGTAAAAATTGTTCACTGCCTTGCTCAAAGCAAAAAAAAAACACATTTACGCATAAGAGCGAAGGTGCGAGTGAACCCGGTGGCGTTAGACCCATTATACCATTCCATCAGTATTCTTAAGACACCTGCGTAGTATTTTCAAATAGAATCAATAACATATTTGTAGTAACTCCAAAATAAGGGTCATGTTGGGTTATAAATGAATTGGTATAGTAACATCCATCCGATAAGTATGGAGAGAAGCAAGAGCTCTCGTCTTGTTGAAGTCCCTGGCGAATGAAGTGAGAGAATTGTTCTAGCTAGAATTTGAGTAAATGTAATTGCGGTTCCTGAAGATTGGTAGCCTGACAAAAATTGAAAAGAGAAAGAACACGCTAATGGCAGATGAGCGTGTTATTTTAAGAATAATTGACCGACTTTTTATTTAGCAGTAAGTTAATGCATCTGTAGAACATTTCAAATCAATATAGTGGCAATGGTGGTTTTTTCTTCAGAAAATGGGGTTTAATGTTTTAAAGTGTTTTAGTATGAAAAATTAGCCAGTTGCTATGGCAATACGTGACTTGAGATGAAAGAAATAATTAAAAACTGTCATTTCGAGTCGTGTGAAATTTAGTCGTTTGAAGTGACTACGATAATAAACATATTAGATATTTTGACAAAGCAAGCGACTACGGTTTCATATTAAAAGAGTCACTTGAAATGACAAACGACACGACTAGCTTCGGGACTTAAATTTGTTAATTCAATCAAAATAGCATTATTTTTATTTAAAATTTCTAAAATTGTCTTCATTTCTCATCATCTCACCATTTCGGATTTTAGCCAACAGTTCTTTGCTTGATTTGCTATATAGCCCATCCAAAATTATGGCCGCACGTATTCTTGATCAATATAGGTCTTTTACACCGTTTTCCAAACAGGTTTTCAGTGTCATTACTCGCCGCTCACCCTTATAACACTTATATACTTTTCACTATTATTCAAGTTCTGTTTACAGCTCTTCTGTATTTTAGGGCCACTGCAATACACAAACCGCTCATGTTCGACAGCTCTCGTGTGAATTGGTAGTCTCCAGTCGGTAATCACCGCTTTTGATATCTTTTGCTGCCCAAGAGATTTTTACTGATGCACCATCCGCAATTTAAACCCGTATTAGCCGGTATCCTCTCAAGGTTTATACCAATGTACTAAAACACTTTACAATCTCACGTGGACCGATTCGTCAACCTTAATTCGTCCTTTCGTATATTCTCTCTTGTGACATTTCATTATTTTGACCAAGCCTGGCTACCACAATTGCTTTTCGGTATCACTTGAGAACATCACATATGTACAATAATTTTCTAATATTTCTTTAAGCCATGCGAATCTTTTGCAAGTGATCAATTGCTTTTAGTGAAATTCGGTTATAATTCATATCTGATTTTTACCGTTTCACATATATGTATCATCATCATCACCATTTTTATATACAAAATTGGGTACCATTCTCCATCACATTAGCTCTTCTTTTCTCAGGTACTTTTTCACAGATACTGACTATGAAATGGTTCATTTTGAGACAACAATTCTGTACATGGTTGAGCTTCCAAAAATTCGAGAAGCTTCCATTCTTCTTCCTGCCCTGGAAGTGACTAACCTGACGTCCCATACTAGCTAATTATTGGCATTACTCAATTCCACAAAGCCCAATATAGTTCTATCCGATCAATGTTAAAGCCACACACCTTAACATATTTAAACACTGTGACTCTCTCAAGACCGGAAGATCTTCAAAACCTTTCGAATCAGGCAAACAATTACACATTAGACGTACTTGCACTACAAGATCTAGATGGTCTGGGAGTGGGATCCATGGATACACTGTCTCCAAAAATAGATGACGTTAAAGATCTATACTTTATCAAGTTGGGGGAAGTCGTCAATAACGTACCGCACCATGACATTAAAATCATCGTAGGTGACTGTTATGCAAAAATCGGTAGGAGTGTTAACACAAATGTCTAACGCGTCACCGAGCTGTTTTTTCACATAAGAGAACCCACAAAGTAACGTGGAGATCGAATAATGGAAAAACGGAAAATAGAGCAAATCAAGGTCTGTATAGGAAATGTTCCATCAGCATATCCGACGTTCGATCTTATAGAGGTGCCGACTGCGATATGGAAAGCGTACATTTACTTAAATTTTTATTTGAAAGAATATTTGAAAGAGGCTTTGCTTGGTGGCTCGTAATCGGGAGTTCCACCGCACGAGATAACCATACCGGCAAATCGCTCGTGCAGAATGTCCATCGCGGTATGCGCTGTGTGGCACATAGCGTCGTCCATGTCATCGGTATCCATATCACTCCGTATTAGTTAAGACAATGCCAGTTTCGTTTTGGAAGAAGTACGGAAGTACGGATCAATGGTTCCATCAGATCAAAATCCGCACCACACAGTAATATTCTCAGGAATCATTTAGTGGTATCGCCCTAAATCCGACAAATTTGTTTGTTCAGATATCCATTCTTCCAAAAATAGGCCCAGTTCTTAAGATGATTTTTTTTTGGCAAAATTTGGGTCAACTGTTCCAGAGCCGAATCAGCAAACACACGACATTGTCTATGGTCATTTTTCTCATTTATCGCCTCAAGTACCGACACAAAATTTGTCAAGTTGAAGTTGCAGAAAGGTTAAGTTCTTATGAATGACGAGAAATTGGCCGCCTCGGGTTTTTCCGTACACTCTCACGCATAGCAGCGATGTTTTCAGCAAATTTTGCGTTTCGGTGACGTAGGATGTTGGCTGATTGTTTGTCGAACCGTTTGACTCGAGTTTGGCTACCAAAAGTCGAATATTCGACTTAGCAAGATGGTTGTGGCGAGGATAAAATCACATAATGCGCGGAACGTTCACTGATTTTGAAAATAAAAATTGATTATTTACACACGTTGTTCAACACTATAATCTATACTAGCCATAGACTACTGAACAATTCACAACAAATTTAACAGATGTTGCTATAGCAACATGACTGCTATAACCCAACCAATTTCGAGCTTCGATGGAATGTCGATGATTTAACAGATCAAGCTTTTTCACGAGTTTTTAATGTCAGGGAATATCTAAACCGACGCAATAATAATGAAGAATCTCCTCTTAACATACAGAATGTGGTTAGCTATTCAGTCAGTCATAACTACCGCAGCGCAAAATACTATCGGAAGAAGGCCACTGAGCTCTCGCGATGATTGGTTTGATGATCAGTGCCGCAAGACTTCCATCCAAGAAGTAAAGTTATCAAAGAATGGAATAGAGAGCTGAGAACAATCGTGGCTGATGTACTCTCAGTTTGGCAAAACTACTTCCAAAACCTACTAAATCGGAATGATGAAGTGAGGTTTTTGTCGAATATTCCTCAGGAAGCAGACGAAGCAATAAGTAGATTGAAAAATGGCAACAAAGAAGAGGGGCAAAGAAGAGCTGCGAAATGTCCGCTGCAAAAAAAAGGCAACCGCCTATAGACTTCCGAAAGGCATATAACAGTAACAGCATCGAGAAAATCTGGGCCAAGCTCATACGTCTTCGAATACGGAAGAAACTCGTTTCTCTTTGTTAATTAATAACGTTTCAAATTCTTCTGAAATAACTTCTGGTGTTCGACAGTAAGAACCACTCGTATCCGCGCTGTTCAATTTGGCGCTCGAGTATAAAGAAAGAAAAAATAACATTGAACGCGCTGTATATTTAGTCAAACGTGCCAATTTCTTAGATATATGTAGATGATATCGTGCTTCTTGGCCAATCACTTAGCAATATCAAGGCCAGTTTCATACTGCTCGATCACTACGCGAGAAGCCTTAGTTTGGAAGTGAACAGCAGCAAAATTGTATATTTCAAAATCAGCGACCTTATTTTTGATAGCTTTGAAATTTTTAAATACCTCGGGTCGGTAATAACATCGTCAGATGATATGCTAATAAAGCTCGAATTTCTGCTGGTCACCAAGTTTTCCACGCCCATTCAAGGTTATTGTAATTTTGACATCTCTCGCAGTCGTGCAAGCTCGCATTTTATAAAGCACTCATAGGACCTGTGTTGGTACCACAACAAAGATCAACTTCTCGTTAGGTAGCTGGACCCCGTTGCTAGGTCCCCACAACAACGCCGGCCAGTGTACGAGCAGACCTACGCATAATAGGATGTCGAAACTGGAGGGCGAGGGCGATGGATCGAAACGGATGGGGAACCACTGTGCATTTACAGCAGCTAGAGAAAAAGAGAGACAAGATAGAATGTGTAACTGATTTTCAGCAAAGTGTTATTGCAATTTCGTAGTTTGCCTATAGTTTCATCAAATGCTCGTAAAGCAGTCGAGCAGTGCTAAATAATAATTATGAACTCGTTAAACAAATTCCAGACTTTTATCGAATTTAAACCAATTTTCCAAAATATTTAACAATTTCTAGAAGAAATAAACTTTTTATTTTGTATGTATGTGAGCTAACCAATTTTTTTTTTATTTTCGTTTTTTGCTCGATTTTCTCGGAAAAGAAAATTTTAATAGACGAACGAAACAAATATTTTATGCTAAAGAATTTCCCAAGATTTTTTGTTTGCGTTCTGTTTAATTTGATTTGAAGACGCATAAATTTGTTCTGCTTTCAAAATATGTTTATTGATTGATTGAAAGGAAATTGAATTTTCGATAGGTCTCATCACATACATGGTTTTCATTTGGCTGGCATAAAAAATACATTTGTTTCTTTATGTTTGCCAGCAGAAAAAAAAAAAATTCGTAACGATCAATTTCTGTCAGCATAGCAAGGAACGCATGAATTTTATATTCGTGGATGTAACTTTGCTAAAGGGCATAGACTTTCATAATATTTTAAAGAGAATATCATAATTCATTAATAATCGGGCGATTTCAATTCCACGAAGCTCACAAGGCAACATACTTACATATTTCAATAAGTATTGATGTTAATTATGCGGGGTCAAGGCAGTCTGGTTTTCGTTACCAAAATTCTATTCAAAATATTGTGCGGGTGCATATTTTATGTTTTAAAGGTGATAGTCCTCCCAGCCTAATTACTAAAATACATAAAAGACCAAAAATACAAAGAGTACAAATCTCCATCTATAATAGTAATCCTTTAATCCTCTTACGAGAATAAAATTTTCTTTATATGCAAATTAATGATTCTAATAATATTTTACCCACATGAAAATCCAACGTGTAGATAAACAATTTATAATGAGCACAAAGCATTTCAGTTACTAAAATTTCCACACAAACAAAAAACTAAGAAGACTAAAAAAAATGCTGGTGCGGTTTTCCAATTAATTTAATTCCAAAATGTAGTTTGTATGCTCTCAAAATTTTACAACAACAACATCACAATAATAAAAACCTCAAAATTTTAATGAACTTTGTGTCGTATTACATTATGAGACTGACGACGATTTGTGTGTCTGTAATCTAACGACACACTTGGAAAAGCTACTAGGTGCGCAACTAAATTTCAGTTTTTTTTTGTTTTTTTTTGAAAATTAGGAAACAAGTTAATATTCCGTGGGGCCACGGATGTGGTAGCAGGTCCCATCTCAGCATTTTGATGGTGTCCTGGACGATGGAAGTGTGATGGCATGGAGCGTTGCCGTGCTACAATATCACTCGTTCGTGTCTTGTGTTCCATTCTGGCCATTTTTCGAGCAATGCATATGGTTCAAATCATAGTACACGATTCCTTTCAGGTCAATGTTGATCCAATTCTCCTCTCCCATAACAATTCGATGCAGGAAGCTCTTTTTTTCATGCAGTATACGCCAAATTTCTCAAGTGGCTCTACGATTTTCCATCTGTTCGATTTTCCCTCCTTTTGAGTTTTCCCCATAGCATATAAACGTTTGGAAATACCTTGGCGAGTCGTGTTTAATGCCTCCGCAGTTGATCTCGAGTTTAATCCAATCTTCACAGGTAGTTACCGTTGGTGCATGTTCAGCAGAAAAGCAAAGCTTTTTTGGCACAAAACTCGACATTTTTGTTCTTAGAAAAAATATTTTTGCATTGCGATATGTGCTGGTATTACAACTGGCTATGGTTAACAACTGTCCACGCTATGAAAAAAAACAGAACTTCTGACATAAATGACAACTAGATGTTTTTCTAGCACCATCTATGTGTGAAACCCGGAAAATTAGTTGCGCACCTGATATGTAGATGTAAAAAGACCTGAAAACTGATTACTTTTTTTCTGCTTTCAATTTGTTTTAAATGCCACGTTTACCACCATCGGAATCATCATCAACATTATATGCTTATCGTTTTTAAACCAAGAACAACATTAGAAGCAGAAGTAGTAGTTGTAGTAGTCGTAATAATATAAAATAGAAAAAATTGGATTCCATTTGTTAGCTTTTCGTATGAAAATATAATTAAAAACCGCACACAATATCTGATTGAGTTTTCAATCTTCCCCTCCGCAACGTTTTGTTGTTATTTCTGTGGTTATGTTATGCTTTCTGTATACAAACGAGAAAGCTTTCGATGTATAAAAAGTTTTATTTAGAATTTAATTATTTTTAAATAGTAGAAATACAATTTTAAAATTGAATGGAAAATTAATTAAATTCTTGTTTTATTTTACTGTGTTTTGTGGGCTGGATGATGCTGAGTTTGCCACCCACTCAGCATCTTTTCTTTTTGTTTTATTTATTAGGCACTAGCCCCAAAAACTTGATGTCATTTGGCCCGATTTCTAAATTTACAATTTTTGTTTTTATTCCTATTCTTGACCTTTTACACGTTTATCTGATTCATTCTCATTCGTAATAACTCAGTCAAGTTCCTTCCTCCATCATACTTTTACCTGCTTAAGTGTTCGATGTCCTCCACAACCAAATAGCTTTTATATAATTTACCAACCGTTCTTATCAATCTAGTACTTCCCTTAAAGTACCTTAAAGAACGATTGACTTAAAGGAGAACTAACCAAAACAAAGTACTTACTTAAGTTGGCCAAAGAACTGGCGCGGTTACATCATTTCAACGTGTTTACATAATAAAACAAGGTTTCTGTTCTTCTTTAAGTTTCCTCCTACTATCACTCGAGTCACTTTCGTGCTCATTTTCGTGTCACAGTATCAAATTCAAAGTTTTTTGAATAAAATGGGTAGAAAGGTCATCAGGGACAAGCAAAAATCTGCTGCACCTGCTCTCATTCAAACTGGGCAACATTCAAACAGTGATCTAGCCAGAAAACTGGGCATAGGACGAGACAGTGTTCGGCGAATTGCCCAAAAAAAGACGCCCAAGAGGGTATTTTCATGGGTAAGCGTGAAAACTGTGGTAGAAAACGAAAGAATCGAGCCTTGAGTAAAAATATTGCAAAGAACAGTACGACGTTGTTTGAAAGAAAATCTACTCATATGCAGACGCCCAGCAAAAAAGCCTCATCTTACTCCACGCATAAGACAACCACGATTGGGTTGGGCCGGCAGCATCAGGAATTCACAGAATTCGATTGGAATAGGGTAAGTTCCAAATCTAAAAACACCAATTTTGTTTAGCTGTGAGGCGACCAGGCGAACGCTATAATGAGAACTGCGTGGAAAAACGAGTCAAACATCCACCGGCCTTCATGATATGAAGCTGTATACCATACCAAAGAGCCCTGGACTAATATATTTAGTACAAGGAACGATGCGACAAAACCAATACAAGAAGGTTTTGAATGAAGTGTACTACTACTTCACATTCTTTATGTGAAATCCTTGCCCCTTCGTCCATCGATGTATACTTTCATGCAAGATGGCGCACCATGTCATAATGCATTAAGCGTAAAATCTACTGGAACAGTAAAAAAATAAACATTCTTCTGCGGCTAGGCAATTCACCAGATCTCAACCCGATAGAGAATTGCTGGTGCGTGTTGAAGCGGCTAGTATGTATGTCTACCACCAATACAGTGGTAACTGAGAACTATGAAAAAACATCGAGGACGTCTGGTGTTTGGAAAAATGATTCAGAAATCAAAAATACAATAAATAATTGCTACAAAAGCATGCCAGAACGACGCAAACAAGTATTATTAGCGAAAGGAGGAACCACAAAATATTCATAATTTACATGAATTCATATTTAATTACATCCTCAATCATATAACCCCGTTCTGCAAATCCAATGCCAGTATCGGGTCTTTCATCTCCTTCATTTTGTTGCTATGAAGGTATCATTGCGAGGATTGACCTCACTTCTTCAAGATTGAAGGTACTGTGTAAATTGTTCGGAGAGGCAGGGTTCCTGGGTTACCCACGTCCTTTGTGTCTTTTTGTAATCCATACCTTTTTGCATTCTCTTTCATTTCAATCACCAATTTATTGCCCTTATTGAGCATTCGCACAGACACTCGCACGATAATCCATTCTCTCGAATATTAAAGATGTGAACCACTCTGGAACATGCATGCTCTACAGTCATTACCGTTTGAAACCAAACCTTGGACCGTTCACCATAAACACTCATTCCATACGCAATTTTGGATAAAACAAGCGCTTTTCGTAACATCTAAGTCACAGCAGGATGAGCTCCCCATTTCGGTTTGACACCCTTTTAATCACCCTACAATTATCGGTAAATTTTTCCATATTTACTTTAAATTCAATCGCTTATCAATCTAAATTTCGAAATTCCTAGTCAGATTTACACACCCAATTCTCTCATACACAATGGGCATCGACCATACCATATAAAGGGATCCAATAAGAGTGAAACGATTTCTTTAAAAAAATTGTTGCACTTGCTATGTGGCACGTAGCCCCGTCTTGTTGGAACCAAATGTTGTCAAGATCAACTTCTTCCAATTTCGGATATAAGAAAATGGTTATCATCGATCTATACCGATCTCCATTGACAGTAACGGTGTTACCAGCTTCATTCCAAACAAAATACGGACCGATGATTCCACCAGACCAAAAACCACACCAAACCGTCAATTTAGGTGAATGTAATGGTTTTTTGACAGTTTTGTTTATTTATCGCACCACTCAGATGAAAGTGAGCCTCATCGGAGAAGATGATTTTCTTAAAAAAATCGTTATCGTTTTCAAGTTGTTCCAAGGCAAAATCAGCAAATTCACGACGTTTATGGTGGTTCAATGGCTTCAGTTTTTGAGTGAGAACAATTTTATACGGATGCAAATCCGAATCCTTTCTCAAAATCCGCCAGGTTGTGGTTTGAGACAGTCCCAATTCTTGAGAACGTCTTGGAATCGACAAATTGCGGTCTTCAGCAAAACTTGCCTGAAAGGCAGCAATATTTGCATTACTTCGAGCGAATCTTTGTCTTATTGGCACTTCAACATTATGTGAAGAAAATGTACGCTCAAAATTTTCAACAATTCGACGAATAGCGAGCACACTTGGACGATTATTACGACTATAAAATGGCAAAAGCGCACGAAAAGTTGCAATTGGAGAACGATTATTTTGATAATAAAACTGAATAATTTGTAAATGTTGTTCTTGCGAATATCTCACCATGATGAAATTGTAAACATTACCGAATACAATGAAACAAATATCATCCCTATTGGAAAACTCTATACAAGTCACAGTAGTCACAATCCATACCTTGTCTTTTGTGAGTCATTACCTTTTGAAACCAAACCTTGGACCCTTCATCATAAACACTCATTCGATACGCAATTTTGGATAAAACTAGCGCCTTTCGTAACATACTAGGATGAGCTCCCCATTTCGGTTTGACACCCTTTTAATCACATTCAATGTGCTCCTACAATTACCGCCAAATTTTTCTAGATGCACTTTAAAATTCAATCGCTTATCAATCCAGATTTCCAAATTCCTAGTCAAATTTACACACCCAATTCTCTCATACACACTGGACATCAACCATACGATATATACGCAGGCCGACATCTAGCTTCAATTGTCTTCTTCATCATTAGTTCCAAATTCTTAGATGCCAACCTTTTTAAATTTTATGGACAAGCTGTACCAGAAGAAATTACATGAATAAAGCCAAAGCTCTATCGTCCGTGTCTCTGATATTTGCTGTACCCTTGTATGATAAATTAGACTAATGCATGCAAAAGACGTCTCTAAAAAAAAGCAATATTGACATCAATAGAAAATTATGAACATAATTAATTCTGTATCGAAACTATAATCAAAGTGCAGTGACCTCATCCATCTCATTCGAATATACACATTTATATTCCAGCATTTCCAGCATTTAAAAATTCCAGCATACTTTGAAACTTCATTACATTTTATCGAGTAGGTTAGCGAAGAACGAACCTATCATCGAGATGGCTCGTAGGTATACCATCATCTTGTGTAACGAGCCCCACGGAAACGTCAAATGCCGTTACTCCATCGCAGCATTTCCAAATTATTACTCAGAGGAGGAATCCGATAGTTATTACCGGAACTTGTCCTTTCATCATACCATTCCCGATTTTTAAAAAACAAACATTCAACATACGGAGAAGGAATATCCTTTTGTAATTTGATGCCAAATTTCTATCCCGATTTCTTTTTACAATAGGTACGAAGCAATCAATCTACTAAATTGGAATTCGAAGGTCATTTTGGCTTAGAATTTCAATCTACTAATGCTCTTATGCCTTACTCTCATAGTTCCGTTGGTAGTAGATTGAGTTGTATGACCTGTAGTAAAACCTGTTTCATCTCGTTCGTTAATTCACTTCATTATCAGGT
Organism: Nephrotoma guestfalica; assembly: GCA_963691935.1. Classification (NCBI taxonomy): domain Eukaryota; kingdom Metazoa; phylum Arthropoda; class Insecta; order Diptera; family Tipulidae; genus Nephrotoma; species Nephrotoma guestfalica. The sequence continues at coordinate 207,375,212 of OY829915.1, forward strand.
GACAAAACGTGGTTTTTTCAAATAAAACGTCGCCAGGCACCTCTATTCTCTCTGTCAACTAACACTGCATTTCTGCCTTGCGCTCTAGAACCTTTCACTCTATTAAAAATATCCCATACATTCTTAGTTGTAGCCATGTGCCAGATTGGACAACTTTGCATAATTTATTCTACGTTCATGATCTATACACTTTTTGAGCTCACTCAATGCATTCCGTTTCCTATCAGACCAATACTAGATTTCATTATTCCACTCTTTCACCTTAAATTCATTCCTTTTTACATGTGCAGTGAACATCCCATTCACTCTCTCTAATTTATCTACAAGTTGGTTAACCACTTTCATTAGGAAAATTTCATTCGTGCGTTGAACATATCTTACCATTGATAACGACTTTACTTTTAAATTTTCATCCGTAACATGCCAAGTGACTTGGGCTATCGCACTGACAGTCGACGCCACAAACGGTATTCTAGTTGACTCGCCATCATTCAGGATTACGATATCGGAACCCAGAATGTTGCGAGATGACAAGTTGACCCAAACATCGTTTCTTTCATACCTTCATACTCTCGAATGCGAATTCGTATCACCACCGAGAATTACGTCACTTACCTCCAGTCAAACAAAATGTGAAAAATTTTGCTCAATTTTTAAAAAGTAACTTGTAAGTAAAAATGGGGGGTATTGAAATTAGTGAACGGAAGCTCTGGTGTAATTTACTGAAAGTTGTGACACGTTTGACACATTGTGTTTATGAAAATCTGCAACTGACTTGACCGTTGTTCTCATTTAGTTACAAATAAATTTTTGTTTTACACACGCCAGCACATATTTTCTTCGTTCCACTGCGTATTGGACTGAAGGTTGGAAAATTAACAGGGTTAAGGTTAATTCGACAAACAGGCCATTAAGGCCGTCCGATTGATTCGATACTCAGACTGATAAGTGATAAGTGAAGATACATTTTAAATTTGTTCTAACTTAAAGTCTCTCTCCCTAATGTATGCGATTATCGATTCTTATTATCGATTAAACATCCTGTTTCGTAACATATCCTTAACATGCTTCAATAAGGAAACATTTAATATAATTCGAAAGGGTGTTTTTATGAGGTTCGCATCTTTAAGTTGGCAACACTATTTTGTTTGACAACCCATTTGACAGCTGACATTTGCTTTGTCATTAGTTTGATTTGCCGCTTGCAAATTGTTGAAATTTTTTATCATAATAATGGTTCTGTTTGCCAAACTCATTGTGCATTACGTTCATTTTACGGTCGTCCTTATCGTCCAGCAGAGCGGATAATTTGGTTAGATATGGATCGTTTTCGCACCACGTACACTCTACACAAGACGGCAAACAGTGTGTACCGAACAAGCCATAGACGCTGTACAGTTATTTGACGTCGTGCGCTGTAACTGAAGATGTGTCCATCCACTTTATGGAAGATTTTATCTAAGGATCTCGGTTAATGTGCTTGCAAAATTCAACTTGTGCATGAATTAAAGCTATCCGACCGTCGCACATGCCGCCAATTCGGCCAATGGGCTGAAGCACAAACTGATGTTGATTTTACAACCAAAATTTTGTTCAGAGATGAAGCTCTTCTGGAGTGAAGATAATCACAAAGCCTTTGCCGAAACACCATTGCATCCAGAGAAAATCACTGTTTGGTGCGCTTTGTGGGCCGGCGGAATCATTGGCCCATATATGTTCAAAAACGATGAGGAGTGGAATATTATGCCGTATAAGATAGCGGAAATTTGACAGCGAAAATAAGAGATTACACTACTCACCGCAAGTGGCAGCACCACCACAAAAATAATTTATTTTGCTATAAAATAACCAGTGTTTTTTTTATTCATTTGGCATCTCTTTTTCACTAAATATAAGATCCCAGCGGAATAAAATATTAAAAGTGGTCCTTAAAATGACAAAATGATTCAACTCCGAAGTAAAGGAACTCGGTAAATGAAATCTTAAAATTTAACGATGACGATGAAATATGGATAGTAGTATTGATCAAGCATTTTAATGTAAGTTTTGGACACAATTCTAGGATCTGTTCATGCTGGACTAAACTTGGCCAGATCATAACCAATCCTTTAGAAAATTTAACAAATATTATTTATTTATTTTCAATTTTGATCAACCTTCCACTAGTAACCAATACTTTCGGTTGGTTTCTAATAGCAGAAAATCAAAAATTTATAGGGTAAATTTGTATCCAGAAATGTTCCCCAAATTTTCCTTGTAGTCTTAGTATGACCTGGAAGTTTCTGATATACTGGCCAAAAACTGAAAATAAATAAATAAATAGAAATTTTTAAATTTTCAAAAGATTGGTTATGGAACTGGCCAAGTTGAGTCCAGAACACATCCTAAAATTTTGTTTAAACTTACCTTAAAATCCCTGATCAATACTAAAGGGTGGTTAAATGTTAAGGGCCGACGTTGAATGTGAACCACACCTAAATGTCAATTTTATTTCTGCATTTAATTTGACTTTTCTCAATTTGAACCATGGAAAGATACACAATCGAGCAACGCGTTAAAGTTATTCAGGCATATTATGAAAATGGGCGTTCAAATCAAAATGCATATCGTGCACTTCGTGATTTTTTCGGTCAATTTAATCGTCCAAATGTGCGTACAATCGGAAAAATCGTGCAAAAATTTGAGCAAACCGGGTCTGTAGGAGATTTTAAAACACCAGTGCATGCTCGTACAGCTCGTACAGCAGAAAATATTGCTGCTGTTCGCGATCGTGTGGCTGAAGAGCCGTCCACCTCAACTCGTCGTCGTGCCCAACAATTGCACCTCTCACGCTCGTCGTTGATGAACATTATGCATAAAGACTTGCATTTACATGCTTATAAGGTGCAATTGACTCAAGAACTAAAGCCTCTTGACCATTCCAAACGTCGTCAATGGTCAGAATGGTGGCAAGAAATGGCAACAGTGGATGATCAATTTTTGAAGAAAATCATCTTCAGTGATGAGGCACATTTTCACCTCAGTGGATTCGTCAATAAGCAGAATTGCCGCATTTGGGCGAATCATAATCCAAGAGTGATTGTCGAAAAACCAATGCACCCACAAAGAGTGACTGTTTGGTGCGGTTTATGGGCTGGCGGCATCATCGGGCCATATTTTTTCCAAAATGAGGCCAGTCAGGCAATTACTGTGAATGGTGTTCGCTATCGTGAGATGATAACGAACTTTTTATGGCCCGAATTGGAAGATATGGATGTGGACGATATGTGGTTTCAACAGGACGGTGCCACTTGCCACACAGCTAACGAAACAATGGCTCTTTTGCGCGACAAAATCAATGGCGGTATTATCTCACGTGGTGGCGATGTCAATTGGCCGCCAAGATCGTGTTATTTGACAACGTTAGACTTCTTTCTTTGGGGTTATTTTAAAGAAAAGGTGTACGTCGATAAGTCAGCAACAATTCAAGAGCTAAAGGATGAGATAATTCGGCACATTAACGGCATAGAACCTCAATTATGCCTAAGCGTCATCGAAAATTTGGACCATCGGGTGGAGGTGTGCCGCCGAGGTCGCGTCGGCCATTTGGCCGATATTTTCTTCCATACATAGTTAATTCAACCATACCATATTATCATAATAAAAAGAATTGACAATAATTTTCTAAATAATTTGTGTTTTTTTCAAAATCAACATCGGTCCTTAAAATTTAACCACCCTTTACTATCAAAATTTCATCATAATTCTTTAAGAAATGGCGGAAAGACGGTATATTATTAAATTTCAAGATTTCATTTACCGAGTTCCTTTACTTCGGAGATGAATCATTTTGTCATTTTAAGGATCACTTTTAATATTTTATTCCGCTGGGATGTTTAATTTAGTGAAAAAAGAGATACCAAATTAATAAAAAATGCCCGCTGGTAATTAAATAACAAAATAAATTCTCTTTTGTGATTGTGCTGCCACTTGCGACGAGTAGCGTAATTTCTTATTTTTTCTGTCAAATTTTCGCTATCTTATGCAGCATCGGAATGTTACAGTCAACGGTGAACGGTATAGAGACATGATTTCTAACTTTTTATTCCCCAATTGGCTGGCATAAATCTTGCTGATATGTGGTTCCAACAGAACAGTGTCACATGCCACATAGCGCGGGCCACAATTAATTTACTCAAAAAGACATTTGATGAAAGACTAATTTGACGTAATGGTCCTGTTAATTGGCCACCGAGATCGTGTTATCTAACTCCATTAAATTATTTTCATTGATCATATGGTCATTCGGCGAGTTATTAGCGAGATACGGCCGCATTTGCTGCGAAGAGTGATTGAAAATTGGACCTCCAGATTACGCCATATATGGCATTAATCACATACAATTATCTATCCAATAAAGCTACTTTCATTGATATTCAAAATGTTTTTATTCGTTCTATTTTAATTTAAAATTGTGAATAGAGGTTCATCCTCTGGGGTAAAGGGTAAATAATTTTATGAGAACCAGTCAAGTTATTAAATTTGATGCAACTTTGTCTATTTGCCAATTAGACATTTCAAATTCCTAATAAAATAATTAGTTACTATTTTGACGTAGTTTTTGTTAAATAAATTTAAAACCAGTTGAAAATTGAAAATGTGGTATTGATCCGTTTTGTTCAATTGTAAAGATCCGTTACGAATAAAATGTGGATATAGAGATTGGAAAACGTTCTAATATGCACGTTGTACTCGATACAAGACGGTCCATTTTGTATAAAATGTTTTATCGAAAAAGCTCCTTGCCCATATAACAATAAGACATCACGAGAAAACTAAAATAAAATTTATAATTGAAACGTGAGATAAGCCTTATGTATGTTGTACGTTGTTTGTTACATTTCTTCCAGCAATTTTCCACTGCGCTTCGTATATGCTCGCTCTATCCATTAAAAATGTTTTTTGTTTTACTTTATACCAGAAACACGATTTGATTTAATTTAATGATTCCAAATTGATCGTAAATCAACAAATTGATTTGTGTATGGGTGGTGGTGGTGTTGGTGTATTTCGGCCTGCGGAGAAAAATCGAATCTTTATAGTTTGTATATAGTGTACGTGCCATATAAACATCTGGGGAGCGAATATCATTAGCACGCAGAACATTAATTTTTTTTCGGTCGTTTTGTAATATGCGACAATTCGACACTATATTCATTTTCATTTTATTATCATTAGAGGAAAATCCTTTTTATCTTACACGATCAACTGTTTCCTCTCTATAGACGTATGCGAGAACACTATAAAATAATCGTTCACATATCGCATAATCATATTAAGCCAAAAGAACAAAAATTCTTCAACACTTGAGATTTTGAATACTCTACCACCACTATTACACCAACAATGTACAAACTTTTCCAATTCACGGAAATCATTAGCAATAAAACTAACTATCTCGTTATATCAGACACGAACAACTTTTTTTTTCTTCCGATGTGAAAAAATATTAAAATCGATCGGAATTACAAAAAAAAAATTGAAAATAAGTTTATTTTTAAGTTTCCGTATTTGGTTCGATTTACCATTTTCCGACACAGAAAATAGAAAAAAAAAGTTAAATTGGCACGTTTCTCTTGGATCAAAACTTTTCACTTTGCTACAGCATTTTCTTGTTGTTTGGCTGCTTGCTATTGTAACATCGTATACTAAGTGCAGTCGTGGTACTATTGCAAAATATTGTTCGTATGGAGTTATGTAGTTTGGTACGAATATTTAATATCAGGATTTGTATTCAATAAATGGAATGGTGCTTGGGAAATAATTGTACAGTTCTACAGTTTTCCAACTCGAATATTTTAAATAGGACAATTAATTACAAAATAAATCGAAACTTATGCATTTCATACTGAATCGAAATACAGTAGCTTAGGCTCTGATTGATATTTGTGATAGGTCATTGATGACCCTATATAGTCTACATGGAAGCGATGATAAATGGCGAAGGACGTGATATTATTGGATTAATTAACCAGTTAATTAACCTTGGTCTGTACGAGAAAAACCAAGTTCAATAAATTTTTTCTTGATAAAAAAGATGAAAAATGTCCTTGCTCCATAACCTTTTTTCTTGATTATCCGTAGCAAGCCTATAGCTGATGCGCGTGTTTGATTTTTTGCGACTCGATTATAGTTTCAAGGGTTTATTATTAGGTAAGTATCGTTCGTCTATTACCGTTTATATTGCTGGTATTATTTGGCTTTATTTGTTTTGATTCAGATTTTGATATTTGACGTTAACCTGGCTTTTGAAGAAAAAACTAACTATTTATTTAAAAAAATTGCATGTAAGTATTGTAGATGAAGTGCGCCACGATCCGCGATGTTCACCGCGATCTTTACTCTCCATTTTATTAAAATCCAAAGTCGTTGGAGTTGGCCCGAAAAATCATCCTGAATTGTTTGGTTCGTTTCCTCGCTAAAGTGTAGTCATCTCGAGAAATGATGTAAATATTGAAAAAGTGTAGTCTCATCCCGAAAAATACATATGCGAAATGAAGACACATTTTTCATGAAAAAAGTGTTATTATTTTATTACCATATTTAAATGACAGAGGGCAATGGTCAACTTCAGAATGTAAATTTATAGATAGACTTTTTAATCGTATTAAGACAAAATCTTAAATTTTCTAGAGCCGATACCAGAGATAAATATGTGTAGTGTATGTGTACGTAATTTAAAAGTTTACTGTACTGGAGATTGGCCAATTCAGAGAGATGTTCTGGAGGTCTCATCTACATGGTTAGTTAGCTACTGTCCTGTTTTTTTTAAATAAAAAGTAGTGGCACGTCAGTACAGAAACAAGGAAACTTTTGTTATTGACTATGAATGACAAACATTTTTATGAATTTATACGTAAGAGGTTTAAATTTAATAAACTAAATTACGTATAAATTCACAAAAAATGTTTGTCATTCAAAGCCAATGACAAAAGTTTCCTTGCCTCCGTATTGACATGCCACTACTTTTTAATAAAGGCACAGGTTATTAACTAACTAACCGTGTAGGCGAGAACATGTCTGTGATTTGCCCAATATCCAGTACAATCAATGCCAATCAGCAAAATTCTGACAGTTTTGTTTTGCAACAAAATCTTTTATGATTTTATATGGTACCTATCGACGGATAAACTACCTTCAAATTTATTTTGTTAGAAATTGCTTTTACCCACTGTTTTACAAATACATTTATATTTTTTTGTTAATTAACAAATTTTGTGTACATACAAGTTTTGTTAATTTTTTCATTTTTATTAAATCCTTCACGTTCGTCGTTTCACCAGTAACAGGGTGGGTGACGACTGTCTACCATTCTTTTAGATATAGCTGCGTCGCAGGTCCTAGTCACACATTCCATAAGTCGGCTTGCTTGAATATCTGCAATACTGTACAGGTAAACCGCATCTAATATTGCGATAAATGTTTCTTCGTCAATATTTTAGCCTTCTACTAATCAGTTCGGTTTAGAACTTCGGTATAGCAAAGGCTTGAGTCCCCATAACTGGACTGGCTGCTCTGGACAAATATCTCCCTGACAAAAATCTCCCATGGTATGCGCCTGTGTTGCTCAGGGTACCTAGGTATGACTATAGGTCCTGGTCTCCGTATACGCCACTACACATATTTATCTCTAGTATTGGCTCTAGAAAATTGTAGGTCTTGTCTAAATACGATTAACAAATCTTTATAAAACTAGGTAACAGGGTAACTAGGTATGACCAGGACCTATATCGCCGTATACGCCACTACACATATTTATCTCTAGTATTGGCTCTAGAAAATTTAAGACTTTGTCTTAATACGATTAAAAAGTCTATCTATAACTTTACTTTCTGAAGTTGGCCATTGCCCTCTGTCATTTAAATATGGTAATAAAATAATATCACTTTTTTCATGAAAAATGTGTCTTCATTTTGCATATGTATTTTTCGGGATGAGACTACACTTTTTCAATATTTACATCATTTCTCGGGATAACTACACTTTAGCGAGGAAACGAACCAAAGAATTCGGGATGATTTTTCGGGCCAACTTGAACGACTTAAAATCCATGCTTCGGACTAGGTCCAATTTGCTTAATGTAGTTAATTTAAACATCCAGAGTCTTATTTTAAATATTGACGAACTTCGTCATACTTTTAATTTAACGTTTAACGTTTCTATCGTCCGATATTCCCGATTCCGCGTTGGCCATCAGTGGTTATAATTTGTTCAGGCGTGACAGAGCTAATCCACTGGTTAATTATGGTAGAGTATGCCTCTATGTTAATGAGCATATTAAATGTAATGTTGTATCGGTACCCCTCTCAATTTCTCAAAGGCTCGTTCCTGACTTTGAGTTTCTTTTTCTAAATGTCTTCGTGAATAAGCGGAAATTCCTTTTTGGTGTGGTTTATAATCCTGCTAAAACGAACAAGAGGTCGTATGCTCAATTTAAAAATCGCTTTTCGACATTGAGTGTCTTGTTAGTTATTTTTCGTGTCGGTGTATGATGAGGTTTTTATTTCGGGTGATTTCAATTTTGATATTTCTCAAGAGACTTTATTTTCTCGTAGCTATTTAAATATCTTAAATTGCATTAATCTTTCAGTTTATTAAACTGAAGCGCCACCTTCTCGTATGCAACCGCAAGTGGTGTTTCTTATTCTCTCATTGATCATGTTGTCGCTTCTGCTGATAATTTCAATTGTTTTTTCAATCAATTGTCTGTTAATTACTACTCTCGTCCTAAATCTAAAAGTTTCAGTTTTAGGGATTTTTCTATAATTGATGAATCTCTCCTTTCATCAATTTGTGGCTCTATTTGTTGGGACAATATTTTTTCTCTTAGTACTTCTACCGATCAAATTGACTATTTTAATTCCTCAGTTAATCATGTAGTTAATCAGTTAATCATGTAGATTACTCCCTTGGATGACGCAAGAGATCTCGAATGCTATTTCTGTTCGTTTTTCCAAGTATCCTCTTTGGAAAATGAGCCCTAATTCTTGGTCTTATTTAGCTTATAAGTAATCTCGAGAGTGGTAAGTTTAATTCATATCGCTAAGCAAAATTTTTTCAAGGATAAGTTAGATATTTTGGCGTGCCGTTCGCAGTTTGAGCCTTGGTAGTTGCAAAGGAAGGCTTCGGTAAATTTCAAAGCTAATGATTTTAACCATTACCTAAGTAATTCTAGTTCCACCCATGATATTTCCAATATTGATTTAGTATCCGTGGAATCCCTAAATTCTTTTTCGCTTGCAAATATATCTATTGCCGATTTGCATTCTGCAATTTGGGAAGTTAAATCGCAATCCTAGATATGGTTAGTCTAAAATTTGTTAAGCGTATTTTTCCTAATGTATCAAGATACTTGTTAGATATTTTTAATTTTATATTAACGACCTCTTTTTATCCCGCTCAGTGGAAGTTGAGTAAAATTATTCCTGTTCCCAAAACTAGCAATCCTTCTGAGCTTTCCCATTTCCGACCTATTAGTATTTTAAGTTCTCTGTCCAAGGCGTTTGAATTGGTAGTAAAGAACCAAATTCAATCTCATATCGATAGCTTTAATTTGCTTAGTATTTTTCAATCGGGTTTTAGATGGTTCCACGGTACTACCACTGCTTTACTGAATGTTTGTGATGATATTCGTCGTAGTATGAGTAAAAGAGAAATGACTTGCCTTACTTTGTTGGATTTAAAGCGTTCGATTCAATTAATCACCAAATTTTGTTTAATAAGCTTATTTCGAACTTTAATTTTTCTCTCTGCTGCTAAATCTTTTTTGAAAATTCGTTTTCTGACTTCTTACCTGTCTCTTCTGGCGTTCCTCAGGGGTCGGTTCTTGGTCCTTTACTATTCTCAATGTACTTTAATGGCGTTGCATGTTCGATTCGCCATTCTTCTTTTCATATTTTTGCTGATGATGTACAAATTTATAGGAGTAGTCGCTTAGATAATGATTCCATTAACTCTAATATTTCTCTTATTAATGAAGATTTGGTAAGAATCTATAATTGGTCACTATCTAACCGACTCGCTCTTAATGCTAATAAATCTCAGGCTATTATAATTTATAAAAAATCTCTAGATACTTCCTCTTTTCCTGGAATTTTTCTCGGTGATTATTTAATTCCTTTCTCTAATACAGTTAGAAATTTAGGGTTAATTTTTCAATAAAACTCTTACTTGGGGTGATCATTTGATTAAGGTTAGTAAAACGGCTTTTGGAATGCTTGGTTGGTTGTATAAAGTTGTTGGGTTTACTGATAGTAATTTTAAAAAGCGTTTGTTCCTCTCGCACCTTCTTCCACATTTTCTATTTGGGGACGTTGTTTTGTTTGGTATGCTTCAGGAGAATATGAATGTTTTCCAAAGATGTTTCAATGCTTGTACTCGTTTCGGTTTTAGTATTAGGAAACATGATCACATTTCTCCCTTTTTGAATTTGATTCTGGGTTGTAATTTAGTTAAGTTATGGATATGTCAATCTGTCAATCAATAAATCTATCTATCGATGGTCACACAAATTCCACGATATTGTTTCGTTGATTAAGCGTGTAAACACTATTCCGGTTTTGTTTGTTATTCATTCTCACTCTACATCACTCCCCCTCTGAGGGAATTTTTTTTTGGTGTACAGGTATAATTTTGGATTTAAATGACAAATGTCATGTGATATTTAATTACAGAATTGAAATCAAGAAGAATAGTTAGAGGAATCAGGAATAGGAGTAGCTTCCGATGGGGCTAAAAACCCTACCAAGTCAACGTCATTTTTTTTTTTTTCAAAAAATCCGAAAGGTAACTCGAGCCTTTGGAATTCAGAACGAGTCTGTCTTTTATTGTAATTTCAGATTTTTGACAATTGATACAAGATCTTGCTCAAAGGGAGCAGTCTTTATTCATCGATGGAGGTTACTTTCTTCCGTGATGTTCTAATGCCCGGATGTGACAACTTATGAACGTTGTCGAATATTTCACTTTAAGTGGTTCAGGTATATAAGGGCGAGGCGTTGTTTGCGACCACCATATTGTGGGAGAGAATATCGGCCACTATATTTTATTGGCCGCTTTCTTGGGCGAAATATTGGTTGGAATTTTTTTATTCCTACAAAGATGGCTAGAAGCTCACGATAAAGGGTTGAGTATTTTTGTTTCATTGGTGGCAATTTTTTTGAAAAGAAAGCTAGTGGTTCCTATTTAATATTGTTTCGTTGTTCCAGTACTCCTCCACGTCGAGGCGTTGGGCATGAGGTAATATACGGCGTTTCCTTTGGAATGTGCCGTTTGCCAAAGCATGTTTAATCGTTTCTAACGTTGTTTAGCATTCAACAGGCCAGGAGAATTTACTTTTCTTACCTAGTTTAGCCAAATTTGGTAAAAATACCGAACTGTGGTGGGATGTGGGAGAACCTTGGATGTGGGAGCTGTATTTCTAGTGCTTGATGGCAGAATGTTGATGGCAGATGCTGCCTATATTTTGGCAGTTAAAATTCAATTGGTGAGAATTGGTCAATGGTCACTAAACCAAAATTATTTTATAAATTTAGTTTTCATAAAATCAATTATAATTTCCGGATTCCATTGGCATTAGCAAAGTACTTGCAGGTACTTGTGAGTAGATGTTCAATGGAACGCAAATTTTTTAGATAGAAGTAAAACATAAGAAACCAAAAAATTTGATTGAGTAGTTATGAGTAGCTGGAAGTACTTGCGAGTACTTTACTAACGCCGGAACCTGGCTAATGTAAATAGTTGGTATTTCTTTAGCGCACACTGGTAGTTAGCTGCCGTAACTTCCATACAAATCGATTCTGTATTGGCGGTGATGTAATCCTTCGAAAAGGAATCCGGAAAATAGGAGAATCTCTTAAGACGTTTTTCTGCTGGCTTTTAGAAATTAATAATTTTCGTTCTGGTTCAAATCGAGTTAGTTTGATGTTTGTGTTAGCAACGAAGTTGTAATCGATTATCATAACGCAGTACGAAGCTTAAATCGACTATGATTTAAAAGTAATTCGCTATGCCAAATGTGCCGTCTGGCATGAACTGTTTCGAAACGAATCTTTATTTCTGATTTTAACATCCGTTCCTTGAGCAACGGAGTTTGAGTACTATACAACTTGTAGGATAAATGAGTTTTTTTGATTGATTTTGCTGTTTTTGGTTGTCAAAAATAAAAAACCATGTGGTGTGCAGATAATGTGGTTTTTCCTTTTGTTTAAGTTAGCTCAGGATTACATTTGTCCGAGACATTCACCAATTAATTATCAATCAACGTTTGGTTTTCCTTGTCCTTTTTCACAGGAGTTTTTATTGCTTGAAATGGAGGACGAATGGCGGAGGTACATAGGAGAACAACAGCTTCATTATAATAGAAAGTAAATAATGCAATGGAACGAAACTTCCCTCTCCGGTATGCCAGTATACCTTACTCAGAAGCCCTGTTTAGGTTTGGACCAATCATTAAATAATCCGAATTCAAAATGATTTCAAAAACGAATACTACAATAAATAATGTAAATCGCTAATATCGATCCTCGGCTATCGTACACGGACACGAATCGAAAATTGAAACATCAAAACTCTAACATAAGCAACAAGGCTAGCACAATTAGAGAAAGCGAAGAAAGCACTAGTGGATTAGAAACCAGTAGCATAGAATAATCGTAACAAGATTTCATTCAAAATTACGAAACACAACCTAATATTCAGTGATACGCCCAACACAAGAGGCACATGAAACAACTACGGATGAGTTATATAAACAACTAAAAGCCACAATCACAAGGACACGAAGGGAATTTCAATGTGAGAATTGGAACAGATGACACCGACCTGACAACAAGCCTGGATAAACAACCATTATAGACTCTGAATACAATAAATAATGGCGAACGACTCATCAACGTCTGCGTTACAAACCAACTACTCATAGGAGTCAGTAAATGTTCACGCAAAAATATACACAAATACACATGCACATCACATGATGGCAGAACAACGATCCAAATAGATCACGATATTGCCAGATGTTGCTCATTGCCCAGTCTGCATCTTTTAAGCCGACACAACCCGACACAAGAAACACATTTTGCGAAGCGCTCAAGCTCAGCCTTCAAACCAATAAAAAAGCAGCCACCAGTATATAGCAACAGTGTAAACAAATCGAAGAATCCTATACCAAGAATTAAGACGTAAACTCTTGATCAGTTATAAAATTAGAAAGGAAATTGAAGAACGCTAGCAACTCAAGTAGCAAATATGCAAAAAAAATACGTTAGAGCTGAAACATCAATGTCGAAGATACGGTACGAGAAATCAAGAAAATGGCAAGGAGTGGCCGCAGCAACCCGAAACTAGTAAATTCACCAACATCCTGACAAAAAGGTATGCATCTGTCCAAGAATGGAAGGAATAGGAGACAACACCACCAACGATACACAAATCTTCGAATTAAAAACTGGCGTTAATAATGAACACTCCTCCACCGTTAACACTCATCCACCAATGGAGCGGAAAGCTTAAAAATAACAAGGTTGGAAACTGGAAAAGCTGTAACACTTGTAATAACAGAAGCGTGGAATTTCAGTCTAATACCGTTACAAAATATAAGGCTTTACTATAACGATTCCTAAGAAGAGAATGCAAACAATTGTAGGATATATCTCTCTTCAACATTCATCCCAAAATTAAGAAAGGAACAAGCTGGCTTCAGACTAGGGCAAAGCTTCACCGATCTTATCATATTAACACAACACGCATCATCATTGAGCAGTCTAACGAATGGAATTCAACAGTATAATACACAGAAACGCAATATGGAAGGCACTTTGCGAAATTTGCATCCCAAAGAAATTAAACGAACTGATAACCGAACAGGTAATCGAGCTCAATGCAAAGGCAAGAAAAGCGAATCTGTAATAGCAAAGGAGTAAGACAAGAATGCGTAATCTGACCACTTCTGTTCCTAACAACATATGATAGTGGTGGGGATTAACAGAGAGACTCAATGATCTAGATTACGCCGTAGTAGTAGTAATAGTAATATCCGCCGTTGATTGTTCTCCCCTTTTGAAGGTAATCGATGTGGATTATGCCGCGTGCATAATCCATTCACAGTGGTTTGGTTCTTTGCAGTCCTCTTGTTGGTTTGGTAGTCAGCATACAGCGTATATCCAGATTTTCATGCAGACGTTGTAGGCGACAAGCTCGATTTTTAGATCTCGATGGAGGTTGTCGTTTCGAATGTACCACGATGCATTAACAATGCATCGCAGGATTTTATTTTGAACTGTTGATCCTATTTTGAACTGTTTGATCTAAGTTTAGCAACTAAAGTCATGCCGAGGTATTTAGCAGTGTTTGCATGCGGTACTACTATCGAGTTTATCTTTATTGGTGTATGATTAACTTTTATTTGTAAAGCTCACTTGGATTGGTTTTGCTTCATTTAGTTCAATTCGCCATTTCTTTGTCCAATTGCAAGTCAGGTTAGTAGACTTCTGTAATTTACAAGTGGAGTCATTGATGTTCTTTGCTGTTGCAAGTATTGCCGTGTCGTCGGCAAAAGTCGCTACAGTTGCTTCTGTAATTGGTATATCTCTAGTATATAGGAGATAAAGGATTGGCCCGGTACTCCGGCTGTTATCCTTTTTAGTTGGGAGTATTCATTGTCATACTTTACTCGGAAGTGCCTCTCTGCTATGAATGATTTTAGAATTTGAAAAAATTGGTCTGGAAGATCTCGTTGAAGTTTGAATTCTAACCCTTGGTGCCACACTTTGTCGAGTGCCTGCGCTACATCAAGGAATATAGTTGAGTATATTTGTTTGCTTTCTAGTGATTTCTCGATTACATCAGTAATTCGATGTACTTATTCTATCGTAGAATGTCGTTCCCTAAATCCAAACTGATGTGGGGAGATAAGATTCCTTTCTTCGATAATTGGTTTTAGTCGTTTAAGAAGGATCTACTATATATCATGATATTATCGGTAGCAGAGAAATTGGGCTGTATGAAGCTTTATCATTCCGAGGTTTGTTCGACTTAAGTATCATAATTACTTCTACAACTTTCCATTGTCTTGGTACATATCTTAGTCGAAATACTGTATTAATTATATGCACTCGATTCCTCAACGCTTTCTCCGGTAACACTTTTATTATCTGACCCGTTATAAGATCATATACTGGAGCCTTATACGCATTCAGGTTATTCTTGATTTTCCATTTTAGTTCTTTCAAAGTTACAGGTGTAATTTTCATTTCATCCTGTTTATTTATCGGGATGATATTTTCCTCTTCCGTTTGTTTGGGGTAAGGTTGGAATGTCTCTTCAAGGTGACTTGCAAACAAATCTGCTTTCTGTTTAGCATTTCGAGGCCAATTTTCTTTATTTTTAATTGGATGAACCCGAAGTTTGGGTCTTTTAAAATTCGCTGCTTTTTAAAGTTGCTTTCCATAATGAATAATCAGTATCTTTTTACCCAGTTAGAGTGCTGAAATATTTATTAACTGACAGATTTTTCATGTCTTTTATTAGGTATTTTAATTTTTTGCACAAATGGTTAAACATCCTCTTGTTTTCCGGGTTTCGATGTTTTTGCCATTTCTTCTGTTCTTTTCTTTTCTTTTGAAGAAGTTCTCTCACTTCATCTGCTTTCCCATGCAGCACTTTGGATATTATGGATCAGCTTATCTAGTTCATCTTCTATTTCGGCTGGTCCCTGTATTGGGTTCTGCAGTCTAATTCTTTCTGTTAAATGTGTCTGAAAGTGATCCCAACTGGTTTTGGAGCTCGTTAATTTCGGGTTGCTCGCTTTCATAATCATTGTTTGGCTAAAACTGAACTAAATGACAGATCTGTCTGAAAATTATAATTTGGTCTAGTGACAGATGGTATTGACACATGGCATCTGGGATTTGCGATTGTGGCGCCCTCTATTGCAATTTTACCAGACTTCTCACTACATCCTCATACTGTATTGGCTACCGGCCGACATAACTGTCACAGGGTCGTGGCAATTTGCTGCATCCCAATTCCACCATTTAATTTTCTAAAGGTGAATACACAATATTACGGGTATTTAGGTGAGCACTTACCGTTAATATCATATACATGTGTTTCGTTACCATGTAAAGGGTGTTTTTTTAAGAGGTTGCCGATTTTTTTTTTGAATAAAACACATATAAAATTATGAAATGACCAAAATTTTGTTTTATTTGGTAGATAATTTTTTGGCATTTAACATTTAAACACAATTTCTGGCATATGGCTACCACGACTATTTTTCACAAATGTCATTCTGGAGGTCCAATTTTCCAGCACTTTTTCAAGCATTTGAGGGCGTATGTCAGCAATGACACGTTGAATATTGGTTTCCAAAGCGTCAATCGATTGAGGTTTATCCACATAAACCAATGACTTCACGTATCCCCACAAAAAGTAATCGAGTGGCGTCAAATCGCACGAACGCGGAGGCCAATTCACCGGACCATTTCTCGAAATAATGTTGTCGTTGAAAGTTTCTTTCAATAAGTCGATTGTTTCACGTGCTGTATGGCAAGTGGCACCATCTTGTTGAAACCACATTTCATTCATATCCATATCTTCAAGATTTGACAACAAAAACTCATTTAACATGGTTCTGTATCGATTTCCATTCACGGTAACGCGTCGTCCTTCCTCATTTTTAAAGAAATATGGACCGATGATCCCACCAGCCCATAGACCGCACCAAACAGTACATTTATCAGGATGCATTGGTAATTCTAGAACGGCGTGTGGATTATCTTTGCTCCAAATGCGACAATTTTGTTTGTTGACGTATCCATTTAACCAAAAATGCGCCTCATCACTGAAGAGAATTTTACGGTAAAAAAATGGATCTTCGTTCAATTGATTTAACGACCAATCACTGAATTCACGGCGCAAACGATGGTCGTGTGGCTTTAATTCTTGCACCAATTGAATTTTGTATGGCACCAAACCCAAATCTTTACGTAAAATTTTCCATAAAGTCGATGGACAAAGTCCAATTTGCTGAGCACGACGACGAATCGATAAATTGTCGTTTTCTTCTACACTGGCCTCAACGACAGCAATATTTTCTTCTGTACGAACTCTTCTCATTCTTGTCGGTGGCTTGGCATCCAAAAGAGTGAATGTAGACCGAAATTTGGTAATTACGTTCTTTATGGTGGTCTCTGACGGACGATTATGTGCACCATAAAATTCACGAAGTGCTCTATAAACATTTTTAATTGAACACTGATTTTGAAAATAAATTTCCACGATTTGAAAACGTTGTTCTGGAGTTAACCTATTCATAATGATTTGCCAAACAATACTGAGTAGAAATGCCACTTTGAGCTGTCAAAACAACTGTCATAAAATAAAACGACATCTATCGGAAAAACAAACCTCCTAAAAAAACACCCGTTACAAATTGGGGGTCAAACTTTTAAATGTGAAGAAAGAATGGACTCGATCTCGAAATGGTCCCATTAACGAAGAAATCATAGAATTTTGATAATTGCTAACAGAAATAATAATTTTCGGCATTGCCTACATTATCTACATTGTCGACGCCATTTTTCTAATTATCTACATATACATTGTCTACACGTGTCGAATATTAATTATCTAGCTTGTAGTACCACCGGACAGTATGGGATTGACTGAACACTGTGGAAGATTGGGGCGATATGTTTATTGCCAAGAATGCGAGGTTCTCTTACCGAGTTCTGTCGGTCTTATGAAAATCACGATAACGGCCCAACGAATGGAAGCTAAGGCTGACCTGAGGCTGATGGTGGCTTTCGACACATGATGTTAGTGGAGGATGAAGCCTCACGGGAGGTGGAATTATTTGCACTCGTCTCGTCAATTGCTGTGGATGTGGTGTTCTTGTTCAATGGCTCGCAGATCGCGAGCGAAATCATAAAACATACTACGTGTTGTTTGGGAATTGAGCAAAACCAAGCTCCATTGTACCATCTCCATGCCAAACCAATGGAACGCTGTAATAGGGACCTGAAAACTTAATTGGGAATTTTAGTTAAAGATCTTATTACTGTATGGTCGAAGTATTTATCAAGCATTAGATTCGCTATGAATACTACAATATGCGAGGCCACTCATAAACCCCTCTCTTTACTTACATTCACACGGATAACTTCGTGTCACAGGTTTCTCCGTATATGTGGAAGTTACAAGGAGTGATGAAGGAAGCTCGTAAAAGCAATGTAGAGGATTTGTCAACTCAACTACGTGTGAAGTGGAAACCGCCGATCGCGTCAAAACCCTATTAGGAAAGTATCATATGTCGGCACTAACCTTGTATGCTGGAGTCAGCACTTAATTATCTATCAAACCTGTTCGACGTAGAGGGCGCCGTCGCCATCAATAGATTAAAAGTTCTTATTTGCTGATTAAACATTAACGAGTCGTTTTAAAGTTTAAAAAGGTTAGTATAGCGGCAACCCTGCTTTTTCAAATTTTTTTTAATGCGAATATGAATTATTGTGTGGTTTTCATGTAAAATTTATTTAAATAACTACCTAACTATACACCTGCGTTACTAAAGAAGGAAAAATACGAGTTGAGGTCTCGAAAGTCAGTCTTTGATCTCGAACGATAATACTTGTGGTATTATCTTCGTAAATTATTAGGATTGTCGATTTGATGTTCAGCACATAAGCAGTACTGCCAGAATATAATTTCACCTACATTGATAAAATTTAACCTTAAATAATTTTTTAAACTTTTTTATTTATTCTCAGCCTCTTCTTGATTTGCAAATACGTAGAGTGCAATAAGACTTATACGTGAAATAGGATGTAGGTGGATATCATTACCTTGGTAAATATATTTGGGTTATAAAAAGTTTAATTCATGTAGCAACTATAGTTGCTCCCGTAATAGTGATTTTTAGCAATATTTTTGGCACTTTTCTTAATTAAATTAAAATTTTTTGAAAATTTTTCAAAAGCTTAAACGATTAATTAGATTTTATTTCAGTAATCGTATAGTTGAAAATTTACAATTTCCTAACAGCATTTCACATACAGCAATTACTTAAAAGCTATATTTTATTTATAAATAAATAGAATTTTTAATCTATCTCGGGTACATAAACATTTTCCCAATATTTCTTCCTTTTAAAAATATTTAATTAAAATGAAAATATTCAAAAATTGTAAAAGCTGAAAAAGGATAAAATAACAAATCACTGCTGAACTTGCATTGTACAGTAACATTTCAACCGAAATGCAATTAATTAATGCAATTTAATTATTTCAATATCTATGTTCATTTCCAGCAGTGGTGGCACACCTATAAAATGCTATTTTGCTTGTATGTATATATGTGCGGCAACCAACGAGCGGATTCCTATTTATATTCGTTATAAAGTTAAAAATAAAATAAAAATGAAAACCCACGAAAAAAGCTTAAATTGAATTTCAAAAAGTTTATTTATTTATAAAATTTATGTACTTGTCTATATTTTGTTGTTTCGATATTCTTTCCCAGAGTTTTCTTCGTTTTCGTTTTGTTTTGTTTTTTGCGAACAATAACTGCAATTTCCGGAAAATGTGTACATAGCTTTTGTATAATATGTACCATGTATCTGTTTATCTATGTGTATGTAGCTGTATACCATATGTGTATATACCAACACAGTGGATTTAAGTGAAAAGTAAAATTGGAGGAAAATAAATTTTCTCCATGTAACATTTTAATATGTATTTATTTTTTATATTGTTGTATTGTTTCGAAATAACAAAACAACAAGAAGCAATAACGAAATAAGAACAATAAATAGAAAAATAGCTGTAGCCCGTGTATTACGAGAGAGAAGAAATAAAAATAAGCTTTATGTGAAAAAAGAGCTTTTTTCCATTTTACTTCTTGTTGCTACATGCAGACGGTGAATGGTTGCGCTACTTCAAGAAATATAAATATTGGTTGTGTGGGTGTGTATGTATGTATATGTACTTCAAGAAACAGAATTAATAATAAATTTATCGACAAGCACACAGTTGGTTCAACTATTGGTGAATGAAATTATTTCAGTTAAGTTAATTATGTAAGTCGACCATTAAAATACGAGTATGGTCTCAGGGACTAAGCAAAATTGAATGTGTTATTATAATTTACTAGCTATTACTGAAATCCTATTACCTGATTTGTTGTTTATTTTACTATTTTACTTATATATAACAATTTGCGAACTTACGCGGTCGATTTGCCTGCAAGAGTGGAATTATATTTTTATTGATCTGGGTGGAATTATATTTGGACTGGAGTAGCCATAAACGGACAAGGATTGGAAGAAAGATGTTGAAGTGGAAAATGGTGTGTTTGAAACCAAACGATTCTGCATGGCATTGGGAAAACCGGTTTAATATAACCTCTACATTTGAGAGTAAAATCAAAGTAACGTATAAGGAATTTAATTTTCTCGACCAAGTCTTATGCTGTGTGTCTCAGAAGACTTTTCAAACTAAACTATTCAATATACTAATAGTTCAAGCAATATCTCAACTGATGCTCCTAGCACAAAAGTCTTCATCTGTGCCTCACATTCAACTAAACTAACGTAAGTGTCATCCGAAGTTTATAAAAATATAAACAAAAATGATATTGCCACACTTATTGTTTACCGACATTCTGTTGACTTATTACAAGTATACATTACTTAAAAGTCGCCGTAAAAATAATAAATGGAGACGATTTACAAAAGCAATTTATGAAATATATAATTTGTGAGGTTAAGTTATAGTAATATTTTTTTCTTTCTTCTATATGATTTGTGAATTACTTGTAGAGCAACAACCCATGAAAGGTTTTAAATTCCCACTACGATTTCGAGTTTCTGTGTTTTTGTATTGGCTTGCCTGTGGAGCGAGATATCGGATTACCGGTGTAAGCTACAACATATCAATATATTCAGTTAGAACAATTGTTCACAAACTGTTGGATATGTTTGTCAAGCTTGCACCCAAAGTCATAAAACTGCCCAGCTTGGATTCATATTGTGCAATTGGCGAAAAATTTAATCAGCGATCAGGTAAATCAATATTTTCGGAAGCACTAGGGGCTATTGATGGCTGTCATATTAAAATTCTTGTACGAACTACATTACATAGCCAATACATAAATATAAAATTAGATTACAGCATTAATTTGATGGCGGTATGTGATAGTTCAGGTACATTTCTTAACATCTGCTGCGGCTACCCGGGTTCGATATATGATCAGAGGATATTAACCAATTATATCTGAAAAGATCATTCCCACCAAACGACTATTTTCTTTTGGGTGACAGCGGTTACAACTGTTCTCTTGACCCGATAGCTATTATTACACCGTTTATTAGAAGAGGTAATTTAACAGCATTAGAGAACAAATTTAACCAAGTACATAGCAAGGCCCGAAGTTGTCGGATAATTTTTCTAAAATCACTGGGGCTGAACATTTCAAATTGTGTGAAAGTAATAACCGCATGTTGTGTAATGCATAATATTTGTATCAACGATACATTCGAGTTGGAGCCGTCCGAAGAAGTGTTAGACGACGATTATACGAGTGAATCAAGTGATGAAGGAGCTTTCGAGTTTCGCAGGGATCTGTTGCAATAATTATTGCTGTATATATATTATTAAATGGATATTATATAATAAATCAACATGAATCTAATGAACAATTCAATCTTTTATTTGATACGATATTCATATTACATATGTATTTATTTATAAAAACATAAAATTACTTCAGTCTTATAAAAACAGGTATATGTATCACAATTCATATTATATAAATGGTAGGTTAAATATCATATTATTATCAATTAATATCACTGTCGTCGCTACTAGAGAGCTTCACCAAAGTAGACATATACTCGTACTTTATATATAATTTAGTGGCTCTCTCTAGCAACTTTAACTGTTTGGCATCGTCTGTTCGCTCGTAACGTTTTCGTGACGGCCAGTGCCAGCTTTGGGCCCTGTATCTTTCATCCCCAAGCCTGTCGGCGGCTCGATTATTGTCTAAAAATAAGAAAATTTGTAAATTCAACTCCTGTGGCATATTTAGCTATCAAAAATTACCTTATATCGATCCATTAAATTGCTCCATTTTTTTGTTGATTTCCTCCAATCATCTGCCTGTAAATCGGCTTGTAATCTAACTTTTCTGTAAAATAAATTAACATTATTACTTACACACAAGCCACGTTAATGACATGAATAGATATGTCATACTCCCAACTGGTTTTTAAATCGAACATTTTGCCATTAAATAAATGTTCAAGTTTAATTCTGGCTTTGATAAATCTCTCAGTCTCATCTTGTGTCCTTATATATACATATGTATAATGTATATGAAAAATATTTTTTGATGGTTAAAATATTAGTACATAATAATGTACATTATATAGAATTTAATTAATAATACAAATAAACTTACATCGAATAGAGTACGGCCATTTTTCCATTTTTTCTTTGTTTAATTCTTATACACATCACTTCAAGTTATACAATAAAAAGAAAAGTCTGCAAAGTGACCTCACGAGTTGACTTTTTAATTATTGCCTATGAGACAGTAGCGGAAGCTTCAAAATTTGAAAAGTTTAGTTTGAAAAGTCTTCTGAGGCACACAACATTAGTCTTTATTGTGTAAAACACTTCCAGTTGGGTGAGGTTCCTACGTAAGGTGCGTCTTCCACCATGCGATCAAACATTCCTTAGCTTCCTCAATCCGTTCCAAATTCACCAATATATCAAAATTAAATATCCAAACGATGCTGTATAAGATTGCAGAAAATTTCCAGCAGAAAAAATATGTTTTTGCTATTCACTGCTAGAGGCATCACTATCACAAAAAGGAAATATGTGCTGATATTTTTTGAAACCAGCCGAAAATTTTTGAAATTTTTAAGCAAATCAATAATTATCAGCAGCAAGTTTTGTGAAAAATAAAAGAATTTATGAAAAAGAAATATATGATTTGACGTTTTGCGTATGTATAAGGTCTCTCAAAATATGCTAAAATTACCATGCACATCTCAAAATATCTCTCAAAATATACTAAAATTATCATAATCTTCATAAAGCAAATACAGGGCAACACACAAAAAATCGCGTACGTTGATAGCACTCCATTAACTTTTAGTCATTTAGAGTGAAATGTTTTCAGTTTTTTATCAAAAGTGTTAGAAAAACCCCCTCTGTAACTACCCTGGGTTTATGTTTTTATGGTAGTTGAGCTCATTATCTAGCAACATAAGAATCATAACTGGCGTCAGTAGTACTCCATAAACAAATACCCACAGTAGTTACAGGGTTTTTTTTAACACTTTTGTTAAAAAACTAAAAACATTTCACATTAGAATGACATGTATGGAATGCTACTGACGCTAGGTATGATTCTTATGTTTCTCATGTATATAGATTATGAGCTCAGCTGCCATAAAAACATGAACTCAGGGTGGTTATAGGGGGGTTTTTCTGACACTTTTGTTAAAAAACTGAAAACATTTCACTTTAAATGACTAAAAGTTAATGGAGTGCTATCAAAGTACGCGATTTTTTGTGTGTTGCCCTGTATTTGCCTTATGACGATTATGATAATTTTAGTATATTTTGAGAGTCATTACACATACGCAAATCGTTCTTTATAGAATATTAACTTTTTATTGTTTCAAAACGTTTAAACATATATTTTCTCTTCTTTTTCATAAATTCTTTGATTTTTCACAAAACTTTCTACTGAGAATTGCATGATTTGCTTAAAAATTTCAAAATTTTTCTGCTGGTTTCAAAAAAAAAATCGTTTTTCTGATAGTGATGCCTCTAGCGGTTAATAGCAAAAACATATTTTTCTGCTCGAAATTTTCTGCAGCATATCCAACCTTCCTTTCTCCGCAACTCATCAGAACTGTTACATTAACCAAGAAACAAATTCGTATATGAAGTTGAATTAATGGCGATATTTTGACTTTCTTTCTTTCACATAAAGCCATATTTAGGAATCAAACTGCCGAAAAACCACAACCAACATAGCAAATAGCAATGTAAATAAGGCGAAATTTTTTGCAAAAGTTAAGGCATGGCGGCTAATTGAATTACAATGGCCATCCAATGACTTAGCGCCCTTGAAGGAATTTATAGGGAGGCGGAAGCCGACGGAACACTTAAAGGTATAAGTAAAGCAGCAAAAGTTTGATGAACGGGAAGACGCTAACTGATACGAATCAGATCGGACCAAAAACCAAAGAAAACAAGGAAAATCGTTAAGTAATGATGCGGTACATAAATGCTAATTTTGCCGATCAGATTCTGAAGAAATAAATGAAAATTATAACGTTATGTGAAAATACGAGCGCAGTTTCATAAATCTTTGACCTTTTGAATTTCCAGTGCACTAAAAATCATATTTTCTAAAATAAAAAGTTATGAACAAACTCAATCACGTATTGTGTAAAAATTATCGAGATTTTTATTAAAACAGATTAGAACTTTAAAACGATTAGAATAAATATTTAAATAAAAGAAGAAAAAGGTTTAAATTTAAACTTGAGTTAAAATGACATAAAGAACACCTAGAACATAAAACTTTGTATCAAAAAACTCGAAGTCAAGCATTGTAAGCACCAAATCGTTTATTTAGGTGACTCAATGACCAGCTTCATACACTATGGGCCGGATTGTTTCATAATGGCCATCCAAATTTGAGTAAAAATGATATGCCATGTCATTTTTACTCAAACTTGTAAGGGCATTCCCGGAGACCGTGATTCAGGTCTGGCTAGTATATGAAGTTGGTCACTGATTCATTTAACTAAAACCACCTAATGCTAATAATGCATGACTTCTGGTTTATTGCTATGAATTTTGATATTCTTGGTGTACTGATGCCATTTTTACTTACATTAGGATGGCCATTATCGGCCATTCCCACAGATCGTGATTCAGGTCTGGCTAGTATATGAAGTTGCTCATTGAGTCAACTAACTAAAACAACCTAGTGATGCACGACTTCTGGTTTATTCGAAACTACGAATAAGCTACGAATTTTTATATTCTTGGTGTACTGATGTCATTTTTACTCAAATTTGGATTGCCATTTTCGGTCATTCCCAGAGATGAAGGATATATGACATTGGTCATTGAGTTACATAATCAAAACCACCTAGTGCTAATAATACACGACTTCCTGCTTATTGCTACGAATTTTTATATTCTCTGTGTATTGATGTCATTTTTACTCAAATTTGGATGGCCATTATCGGCCATTCCCAGATATCGTGATTCAGGTCTGGCTAGTATATGAAGTTGGTCATTGAGTTACCTAACCAAAACCACCTAGTGCTAATAATGCACGGCTTCGGGTTTATTGCTATGAATTTTGATATTCTAGGTGTCTTGATGTCATTTTTACTCAAATTTGCATTCCCAGAGATGGTAATTCAGGCCAGTATACGAAGTTGGTCACTGATTCATTTAACTAAAACCACCTAATGCTAATAGTGCACGACTTCGGATATATTGCTACGAATTTTGATATTCTAGATGTACTGATTTCGTGTTTACTCAAATTTAGATGGCAAATATTAGTCATTTCCGAAGTTTGTTATTCAGGTGATTGTCACCTATTAGTAGTCAGGAGAATTTTTGGTTTTTATACTAAATTTTGATGGCCATTGACGACCATATCTGGAGATTGTGATTCAATTCTCGCTAATTTGTGAAGTAGTTGATTAACAAACTATCTCAACCAATCTATGACGCAAAGGAATTCGTGGAGGCTCTCCTGTGATAGAATCGAATGGGCCTCAAATACCTCGCGCTTAAGAAAAACTCTATCTGCTAGTCCAGCTATCCCCGGCTATCCGACCCATGGCGAATGAACGGTTTCTTGTGAAGAGACTCTTGATATTTTGATGGAAATTCACTTCCCGGGTAGTAAGGATGCGTCGAATGCGGGGCCTTTGGTTGACTGCGGGTCTAGAGATGACTGCGGCGTCAAATTGTTGTATACAAAGGATATTCTGAATACCCGGAAGATAAAATGGGCTATTCAAAGTTTTACGCCCTTTAAATCAGCTGGTCCGGATGGGATTGTGCCAGCAGATTCGGAAGAAGTCGGAGTCTTACTTCTATGGCTGGAGGTTATCTTCAAAGGGTGTCTGAAGCTGGGGTACATCTCGAAGAAATGGAGTGAGGCTAGGGTGATCTTCATCCCAAAGGTATTTTTTCTGCTAAAAACCATGGAAAGGTCGCTGGATGTCCATATTCGTTCGAGAATTATACCCAGAAGCTGGGCGCAGTCTCAACATGCGTACCAAAAGAGTAAGTACGTGGACACGGCGTTAAATTCCTTGGTTCGGGAAATTAAGAAGTCACTGGATTTTCAAGAATACTCATTGGTGCATTTCTTGATATCGAGGGCGCTATCAACAACGTGAAAGTGGAGGCAATTAGAAAAAGATTGTTGCCGCCTGAAATTTAATACCCTGTAACCAGGCTAATTAATTACCTGCTAGGTAGTAGAAGTGTTATAGCGGAGATGAGGAAAGTTTCCGTTAGAAGGCGGGTTGTTCGAGTAACACCCCAGGGAGTTGCCCTCTCTCTCCTTCTTTGGAATGAAGTTGGGCCAGAAGATGTGGATTGCGGATTAACCAATCAAAAACAGAGCTGGTCCTTTTTACAAGGATATATAAAATTCCGGTAATGGTTCCGGCGAGATGCATTGGGATTCTTCTCGACAGTAAGCTCAGATGAAAACCAAACACGGTAGAAAGAGTGAAGAAGGCTACTGTGGCACTCTGTTCTTGCAAAAATGCTATCGGAATAAAATGGGCTCTGAAACCGGAGCAGGTGCACTGGCTTTACACGGCAGTAGTATGACCCGTACTACTGTACGGTGTTAGTGTACGGTGGCCAGCTCTGGAGAAATTATCATACAGGAACATGATGGCGTAGGTGCAGAAGGCAGCTTGCTTGCTCATTAATGGGGCGTTGAAAACGACCCCCACTAGCCTCAGGGGTTATGCTGTACCTTCTCCCGTTGGATATTATCGGTAAGCAAATGACGGTCAATACGGCCGCCCGGCTATCAGCGATTTCGGGGTGGAAGTGCCTGCAACAAGGACACTCAACTACAGTCAACTCTATGAGGGATGGCCTGGTGAATTTGGTTTATATAACACCCCTTTTGTGCTTTGGCAAGCGTTTTAAGGTGATTTTACCCTATAGGGAGGATTGGAAAATTCTTAAATTCTTCACCGACGGCAGTGTAACATCGTTGACTGATATCACTTTCTGTGTGGACAGTCGGTAGGCAATTCTTTTGCTGGATTCGGTTTCCCTGGCGTCGAGGGTGGCGTTGGATTGACACACATCTCTTAACGAGATGAGTGAACACTTCAATATCCAGTTGGTCTGGGTTCCGGGCCATTCTGACGTCGAGGAAAATTACTGAGCAGACGAATTAGCAAGGTACTATACGACTCTCCAACTGGAACCAGGGAGAGAATGTGTTGGAACACGACTGACAGGGTAGCGAAGCAAGTATGGTCTGAGCTGAGCTTAAAGCGATCCAATATCTTGATCACATTAAGGAAGCGTGATTTTAGTAAAATTGTAAGGGTACTTATCGGACATTGCCTTTTCGGAGATCATGCGAGAAGGCTGGGTCTGGATGCAAATGACTTCTGTAGATGCTGCAAGGATGAGGAGGAGAATGAGACTCTTGTTCATTTCCTATGCTCATGTCCTGCGCTTGCTGACAGAAGACATGATCACTTGGACAAATACACTATGGACAGCCTCTCTGATATCGAAAGCTGTAATGTGCGAGATCTGTGGGAAGTGTGCGATAGTAACCACTGAAACCTAAGCTCCCATTCATCCACCTTCAATTAGTCACCTCATGCAAGTACAGACCGATTCTATTTCATTCCGGTTACAAATCTCTCACGGTAACTAAACGTACTAATTTTTGTGTACGAACATAGAATATTCGAGGTTGTGTTGGAATAGATATTGTAGCAGGAATAAACAGGAAACAAATCCAGTTGCCTTTCAAATCAACACTCCACATTATAATTGGTATTTGAATCATAGAAAAGTGTGATGCCCACTATACGAAACCGTGGAGTTAAAAACGGAGTTGGAGTATTAGTGAAACAAAATTGTGGATTAGTGCAGATGCCAAAGGATTATGTGAAGTATTGGTAATTTGTACCCATTTCCGATCAGATTCTAATTCAACAATTTCGCATCTCTGAACTCATATAGAATAACTACAATTATACGAAAGTACAGTAAAATACGAGCCATTTGCATTTTAGGCGATTTTAATGCTCATATAGGATTGGATCGATTGAATTTAGCACATAAAAAATTATTAGGGCAAAATTTATATCATCAAGAAACTGATGAACGCGGCGATATAACGGGTGTTTTTTTAGGAGGTTTGTTTTTCCGATAGATGTCGTTTTATTTTATGACAGTTGTTTTGACAGCTCAAAGTGGCATTTCTACTCAGTATTGTTTGGCAAATCATTATGAATAGGTTAACTCCAGAACAACGTTTTCAAATCGTGGAAATTTATTTTCAAAATCAGTGTTCAATTAAAAATGTTTATAGAGCACTTCGTGAATTTTATGGTGCACATAATCGTCCGTCAGAGACCACCATAAAGAACGTAATTACCAAATTTCGGTCTACATTCACTCTTTTGGATGCCAAGCCACCGACAAGAATGAGAAGAGTTCGTACAGAAGAAAATATTGCTGTCGTTGAGGCCAGTGTCGAAGAAAACGACAATTTATCGATTCGTCGTCGTGTTCAGCAAATTGGACTTTGTCCATCGACTTTATGGAAAATTTTACGTAAAGATTTGGGTTTGGTGCCATACAAAATTCAATTGGTGCAAGAATTAAAGCCACACGACCATCGTTTGCGCCGTGAATTCAGTGATTGGTCGTTAAATCAATTGAACGAAGATCCATTTTTTTACCGTAAAATTCTCTTCAGTGATGAGGCGCATTTTTGGTTAAATGGATACGTCAACAAACAAAATTGTCGCATTTGGAGCAAAGATAATCCACACGCCGTTCTAGAATTACCAATGCATCCTGATAAATGTACTGTTTGGTGCGGTCTATGGGCTGGTGGGATCATCGGTCCATATTTCTTTAAAAATGAGGAAGGACGACGCGTTACCGTGAATGGAAATCGATACAGAACCATGTTAAATGAGTTTTTGTTGTCAAATCTTGAAGATATGGATATGAATGAAATGTGGTTTCAACAAGATGGTGCCACTTGCCATACAGCACGTGAAACAATCGACTTATTGAAAGAAACTTTCAACGACAACATTATTTCGAGAAATGGTCCGGTGAATTGGCCTCCGCGTTCGTGCGATTTGACGCCACTCGATTACTTTTTGTGGGGATACGTGAAGTCATTGGTTTATGTGGATAAACCTCAATCGATTGACGCTTTGGAAACCAATATTCAACGTGTCATTGCTGACATACGCCCTCAAATGCTTGAAAAAGTGCTGGAAAATTGGACCTCCAGAATGACATTTGTGAAAAATAGTCGTGGTAGCCATATGCCAGAAATTGTGTTTAAATGTTAAATGCCAAAAAATTATCTACCAAATAAAAAAAAATTTTGGTCATTTCATAATTTTATATGTGTTTTATTCAAAAAAAAAATCGGCAACCTCTTAAAAAAACACCCTTTACTAATTGAATTTGCACTGCAGAATAGTTTATCAATTTGTACCACTTTTGGTCGTAGATCCTGCCTTACATTACTAAATTCGAATGAAGGAAAAAGGTAGACTAGTAAAGAAATTTAGTTCGGATCATGAATTAGTATGTGGGCTGTAGACGGTACTCTGAATTACCCAATGATAATAACAGTAGTAACAGACCTAATTTTAACCAGACAAGCCACTATGACTAAGGGACAGAAAGCAACAATAACTTCTTTAAAAACTGCTTTGAAAAGGACCCCACAATCCTCATCTGATCAGAAATTGTCAATATAATGTACATCATGAATTTAGAAAATCCAAAGCAGAAGAATGTAGAGAATTTTTCCGAAATTTAAACGATGTAAATCCTTTTAGTCGACTCCGCCAAACCTACTAAAATTCTAATAAGATGGCAAGTACATACATTCCTTTGTCAGTATGGGACCAATTATTATCAACTATATCGGGTTCCGCTATTCCTCTAATAACTGAAAAGGATCATTGGCCGTTATAGGATTGTCTCCGACCCAGGAAAAAATAGAATCCTAGAATTTTTCATTAGAAGAGGAACTGCTCCTGGTTTAGATCAAATTTCAATTGAGCTGTTACAAGCTTTACCTGAAGGGGGAATGAAGGTCTTTCTCTATGTTTTACAGCAAGCTTAGCTATTAAACACCCCACCAAGTGAGTGGTTAGAAACGGTCCAATTTCCTTTACCAAAAAAACAACTGCCCATTACCATCACAGATTATAGGCGAATAACTCTTTCAGACACTGCGTATCGGGTATATGCTAAACAAGAAGAAATACACACTCAGATGGGATCATATCAGGCTGCATTTATCCGCAATCGGTCGACAGATGACCATATGTTTGTTATACGGGGTGTTATCGATGGGGAATGGAAAACAGGAAAAACAATTTATATTATATCACTCGATCTAACACAGGCCTTCGATAAAGTTGATCTTAACCTAGCAACTATTATTCTCTCTCATATTGGAATTCCCCATCATCTTATATAAACAAAGAACAAGGGCATTTCGGTATGGGGTTCAAACAAGGATGTCCCTTTTCAGCTACCTAATTCAATTTAATATTGAATTCCGTTCTACAAACCCTCGAAGAAGATATTCAAGGTTTACGACGTTTAATATTAGCCTATGCCGATGATTTGTTACTCGTTAGTGATGATTTAAGCATATTGTCAACTATTCTAGAAGAGCTTGTCTCTCTACTTCACTCAGTAGGTTTAGAGGTGAATGAACGCAAATCTGAAATTTTCATAAGATCATTTAATGAAAATATTACGACCGTAGCGATAGGTGGTTTAAACTTTCATGTTAGTTCTACGTTGCGATATTTAGGCACTTTTATAACTGCAGGACTAAACCATCCAGAGACATTCCAAAAAACTTGCCGGCAAGCACATGGTGTTGTGAAAATGTTAACAAGATTTGTTCGTGAGCACCTTTCCCTGTTGTAATACAGATGTATAAACAATTAGTAACTCCTATCATGGCATATGGTTTACGTGTCGCTGTTTTGACTATGCCGTTTACGATTAGCACGTTATGAAAAAAGTTTTTTAATACAATTCTTCTAGAATTGTACTAATCGCCCTATGTGTCTTAAAATATTAATTTTTCAAAAGGATTGGTTATGAAAAGGCCAAGTTTAGTCCAGCATGAAAAGATCCTAGAATTTGGTCCAAAACTTACTCTAAAATCCCTGATCAATACTACTATCCAAATGTCATCGTCATTCTTTAAGAAATGGCGGAAAGACGGAATATTGGTAAATTTCAAGATTTCGTTTTCCGAGTTCCTTTACTTCGGAGATCAATCAATTTGTCATTTTAAGGATCACTTTTAATATTTTATTCCGCTGGGATGTTTTATTTAGTGAAAAAAGAGAAACAAAATGAATAAAAAAATTTCGCTGGCAATTATATAACGAAATAAATTCTCTTTTGGGATGGTGCTGCCACTTGCGGCGAATAGCGTAATCTCTAATTCGGCTAACTCTCATGGCTGTTACCTATTACTGGAGGATTAATTTGGAGTGGTATCGGATTATAGTTTGCAATCTAACTTTTCCGGTATTGTCTCAGACGATGGAGTCCGAGCGATAAAGCTCCCTCAAACGGTAACCAATAATTTGGCGAGCCAAGTGTGTCTTATTCTAAATATCAGGGTTGTGTAAATAATAGAACTAGCTGCGCCAATCTGGAATTGTGCGGCAGTCGAAGTGTTGTAAAATATTCTTCTCTGACTGCTATTCAAATATTTAGCAGTCCTTCTAAATTCTGGCAAGTGCTCAGTTGTATGGATTTTAATTTCTGTTCAACACCCATCCCGACTATAATGGAAGAAAGGTAATATCCATAATTAAACAATTCTGTTCATACGAAACCATATTTTAATGAGATAACATTTTTTGTAATAATGCTGGGTTATACACATTATGCCCGTAAATTAATCTCTAATATTCTAAACAACCTTAAATTAAGTCGGCTAATGTACATGGATAATATAAAATTTCATAATACCTCTTCGACATTCTCGATTAAATGACGGTACAACGACTACGAAGACGACACATTAATGAACCATTTTTCATCACCATCATCGTATATCTTCTCTGTGGTATTTATATATCAATATCATCATTATCATTCTTATCATTATCACCATCATTAATATTATCATCATTATTATTACTACTATTATCATTTTCGCATCCTCAATAATATTTTCATTGTGTGAAATGGATATGAACATAAAAATTATGGTTGGGATTTTTATTTTTATTTGCTTTTATGCTCATCTTAATTTAGCCGGTTGCTTACTAAAAGAATTTAGGTATCGGGTAGGTATGTTATTTTTCTCTATATACAGGGGTGGTGGATAGTGTTTTTTATCTCCAATATTATCGAATTCTTTCGGGACCGAAGAAACGGGTAAAAAATATGTTTTTTTATTAATTAAAGTTATGGCAGAATACCAACCTGACGTTAATGACAATAAAACGTTCTGAACACGTATTTCATTTCGCTATCCCAACTTATCTCGAACAAATACTCATCGAACTCATAGAAACACTTTGCTCACATAATGTAATAATCGTGTGTAATAAAATTGATGGAAAATTAAGAAAAACACTAAGCGCGGAAGACGTACGAAGGCGGTAAAATAAAATTCCAATACAGCAAATTTTTTTCATGCCTCTCGCTACCTCTAATTTGGCATATTTTCTCGCTTATAAATCGGTTAGGTACAGTAAAATACCAACAACAAAATATTTCAGCGGAAAATGAACGGAAAACAATTCAATAAATTATGGAACGCAGAGTTTATGGAATTTGTTAGAACGCAGAAGGGAAAAATAATATCCTACCTTGCATTTCTCACTTGCCTTTAACACGTTTAACCTTTCAATATACCTGGGTATATTTATATACCTGTTAAGTGTGAAAATAGTTTTTCAATTGTTTTTCTTTTTATTGTGTGTTAGAAAAAACGTTTAAAATTTATTATTAAACACAAGAAAAGCGTAAATAAATGGGAAACTAAGAGAAGTTGAGGTATGCTCATGTTTATGTGCCGCGCATGTGATTGGAAATTTTGTGCCGCGTGGAGTACGATATGGAAATTATGAAGAGAATGAATGATTGTCATTATTCAAAAAAAATAAATAAAATTTAATTGGAAAAGCTAGCACAGCACAGTGGAAATGAAATTAAATAAATTTCTAGCAATTATGGATTTTTGTGAATTATTTAAAAATAATTTATTATTTTGAAAACTGTGAAGAAAAATCGGCATTGCGAACGGTTATTCTCGTAGAAGTAGTAGTAGGATCTGCGCCCTCCGTACCAAATAAATTTATTAAATAAAATTTTGTACCTTTACCTAAGTGATTTTCTAAACATTAAATTTTATATTTATCAAAAC
Source organism: Nephrotoma guestfalica (assembly GCA_963691935.1). Lineage (NCBI taxonomy): Eukaryota > Metazoa > Arthropoda > Insecta > Diptera > Tipulidae > Nephrotoma > Nephrotoma guestfalica. Next base: position 207,408,977 of record OY829915.1, read on the forward strand.
AAATCGGGTTAACTAGTCGAACCGTTTTAAGTTTGCACAATGACTTTGTGCGCTTTAGATGGTTGTGTACCCAAAATATAATTATACCAATGTTTAATAGCGAGTATGAGCACTGGAACTCTTTCAAAGACATTTTCACACAGCTAGTCGAAAACAACAACCATTTATCCAACACAATACAAATGACATACTTAAAGTCAAATTTACAAAAAGGAGCGGGCCAGTTAATAAGTCATCTCTCAACAACTGGTGACAACTATACGACGAGTCTGGGAAATACTACAAGTAAGGTACAATCAGGTTATTGGCATATAAATAGCAAATCGATAATGCAACCGAATGATATAATGCACCACAACATCAACAAGCTACAGATGAGCTCTCCCTTCGAAATCCAAGTAATGTTCATTCTAGGCAAAAACTAGACCCTGAATGCACTAGTCTATACGAAACAACGTTAGAAAAACCAAGAGAAATTCCACAAATAAAGAAATTCTTAGGTTTTCTAGAAAGAAGATTTCAATCACTAGAGACCATGAGTGCCAAGTGATAAACACCTCACCAAAATTATTTTTTCATTGTAAAGAACAATTCTTCCCATTAATTATGGAATACTATTTCATTCATAAGACTGCCTCGGCTGGCCTAGACGTACCTCATATGGTCGGTCCAATTTTTGAGCACATTTTCGATGGTATGCGGCATTATGTCTTCAATGGCAATGCGAATATTGTTCTTGAGAGCGTCAATCGTTGCTGGCTTATCGGCGTAACACTTATCTTTGACGGTACCCCAAAGATAATAGTCCAATGGCGTCAAATCACAGCTCCGAGGCGGCCAAATCACATCAGCATTTCGGATGATAATTCGATCTTCGAAGACAGTGCTTTGTAGCACGGAGCGCCGTCTTGTTGAAACCAAATGTTGCCCATGTCCTCCTCTGCAAGTGCCGGGAACAAAAAATCGTTTATCATGGCGCGGTAGCGCTCACCATTAACAGTAACGGCGGCTCCTTGCTCATTTTCAAAGAAAAATGACCCAATGATGCCACCGGACCAAAATCCGCACCAAACAGTCACTCGTTGAGGATGCATCGGCTTCTCGCGACAATTCTGCTTGTTTACATAGCCGCCAAGATGAAAATGCGCCTCATCCGAAAATATGATTTTTTTGCCAAAATCGGCATCTTCTTCAAGTCGATCGCAAACCCACTCAGCGAACCGAAAACTCAATGGGTGGTCTCTTGCTTCAATTCCTGAACCAATTAAACTTTATACGGTGTCATACTAAGGTCTTTCTACAGAATTCGTCGCAATGATGTGCGTGCAATGTTCAATCCTTGAGCACGATGACGAGTTTACGTTCCCGGCGACTCACGCACATTCTTGGCTACAGCATCAACATTTTCGGATGTACGCTTGGTTGGCTGCTTGGTTCGTGTTGGTTTATTAATTAGGAAGCCTGTTTCTTTAACTTTATTCACAAAATAACGCACATATGGTGCGCAATTTTCGCACTCATTCTGCAACATTACCGAGATTTTCGAAGTAATGTTTCAATATTTCCCAGCGTTGTTCAAGCGAATACACAACCATTTTCGTTCAGCGGAAGGATAAAACTAACTTTCTGTCAAATCAGAAGTGACATAACCCTTACCATACTCAAAAGAACCGCTAGTTCAAAAAAATGTTAGATGACCCACCCTATAGTATAAGTATGCCAAGGAAGGCATCAACTGCAGGATTGCGATCAATCACTAATCAGCGAAGCAGCTACTTATGTACGTTGTTTAACACAACATCTAAAAAGAAATACATCAAAAAATAATTGATGCACGTCCACAATACGATGTGTTGTATGTCAAGGTCATTACCAGACTCTCCTGCATAGTACATCAGTGAGCAAAGGTTTGACACGAACCTTCATAGTTAACCAACAAGGAACAGTATTACTACCAACAGCTGAATTCAGAGTGGCTATCGGCACTGGACAACTCACTACAATGAGAGCACTAATTGATTCAGGATCATAGAAAATACTAATATCATGAAGAGAAACACACATGTCAACATTGCAAGCTTAGGTGGAAACGAGGCAGGCATACAAAACATAAAACTAATGCCACGATTCGATGGAGACTTTAGCTTAGACAACAAGCTAACCAAACAACTACCTGAAACTGATATTGACACTAGAGCATTAACGCGCTTTAATGACATAAATTTAGCGGATCCATACTACAACAGTCTCAGCCAGATTGATCTCATATTTGGAGCAGATTACTATCCATTGGTAATAACTAATAGCATTATCAAGGGTAACCCTGAAGAACCAATAGCACAAAACACAGACTTCGGATGGATCATAATTGGCAGCCTGAGTAACGTGAACACTTAAGCAAGAACATGGTGATAACTAAGTCAATCGAGGAGCAACTGAAATTATTTGTGGAGATTGACAACATTTCTAAGGAAAGAAGCCGCACGGAAGAAGGAAATCTGGTAGAGACTTTCCAAACAACATTAATGCGGAATTCTGATGGATATACAATAATAATTCCACTTGAGGACAATCACGCCAAGCTTGGATAATCCCGGAGAAGAGCCTCAGCCAAACTTCTGCAAATCGAGAAAAGATTCACAAAAACACAGCATACATCGATCTAAACCACATTAATTTAACACAAGAAAAACCAGACGATGAACATGTCGAAAATATGAATGGCCTTAATCTACAAAAGGATTTAGACGACACACAACTACGATGGAGAAAACACAAGATCGTCACCACAGCCGACATTGAGAAAATGTTTCGTCAAGTTTGGCTTAACACAAAAGATCAAGACTACCACTGCATACTGTGGAGAAAGGAGCATTATAAAATAAAGTACTACCGCCGCCAACTATCTAGCTCTAAAAACATTAATTCAGCTAGCCAAAGATGGATTCAGTATATATCCTGTAGCGGCGAAAAACATGAAATACTTCTATGTGGGTGGCCTACTCACTGGCGCAGACAACATTGAGGAGGCTCTGCTGGCGCTACAAAAACTACAAAATCGCATAGCACCGAGTGAATTTCATCTCAGAAAATGAACATCAAATTCTTCCAGAATATTACAAATTATTAGCTCAAAATAACGCTAAATGAATGCATTAAAACGTTCGGAATTCTATACAACCCAGCAGATGATTTGTCTGATTCGACATAATCGAATTGCAGCTAGCTACCAACCAGCCCACCAAACGCTTGCTCCTATCTGAGTCATAAAAACTCTTCGACCATATAACCATCCTTATCACCAATAACCATCATCGGCAAGATTACTTGGATGTATGGAAAACTGGAATAAACTGGAATGAACACCTACCAGAAAACGAAAGCACTAATGCCCAAAACAAGAGATGCCTCAGTCAAAACAAAGATAGCAATTCCTCGCCTGGAACTAAATGCGGCCTTATTATTGGCAAAATTGATGTAACACATACGGGATACTATGAAGTTTGGAGATATACGCTTGATACGAGTACCAAGTACGCTTGGTCAGATTCAACCATAATACTATGTTCGATCAATGGTGGCCCAAGCTTCAAAACATTTGTGGCAAATAGAATTTCGCCTATCAAGAAAATATTACCAACAACAAGGTGGTATCATGTGAAATCGCAAGAAAATCCACCAGACGCTGCCTCGCGGTTCATAATACCCACAGAACTCATCTATAATAACTTATGGCTGGAGTTACTCCAGACTTACCATTAAACTTACAAGCTGAGCTAGAAGAAAAAGTGGTGTTGATGTCAAGGATAAAGGGAGCGCACATATTTTCGGAGCTGTTCAACAAGGCTCCTACATACAAGATAATTCCGCGCACAGTCGCAAATTGTCTAAGATTTATTAACAATAGTAGACAAAAAAAGTGTTAGGAACGCTGGCTGACCGGGATTGAACTTCAGATTGCAGAAACAACAATCATAAAATTAACCCAAGAACAAGACTTCGTAAAAGAAATCGCCTGCATAACCAAGGATTGAAAGCTAGATAAGGACAGCAAGCTAGCTTCACTAAACCCAATCCAGGGTGACCAAGGCCTGCTACGTGTAATGGAATTTCTTAAGCATTCACATCTCGCAACACCAACAAACAACATATCATCCTAAATAAAAACAACGTAATTACGCATCGGTTAATTGGGGACACCCATAAAACCACATTACATGGCGGCACACAACTGACACTGGCAATCCTGAGATAAAAATAATGGATCATTGACGGCAATCGCACAGTACGAGAAGTAATACAAAACTCCATAACATGCTTTCGCCACAAACAGAAAAACATGGAACGACTAATAGGCAGTTTACCAACGCCAAGAGTGAGGCCGAGAAGACCATTCGCTAAAACAGGAATCGATGTGCGAGGCCCATCGACCTAAGAACTTCCAAAAGCCGAGGCAACAAACCCTACAAGAGTTACATTGCTTTATTCATATGCATGGCAACAAGGACGTGCACGGATTCATTTTCCGACAATGGAACCTATTTTGTTTGAGCAAATCCCGTAACGAAAAGAACGTACCGTGCAGCCTTGACAACATTACTTAACGATATAGCAGCCATGCTGGCCACTGATGGAACAAACCGGCATTTTATATCTCCTCACACGCCACACATTGGCGAATATGGGAAGCAGGAATAAGGTCCGTAAAATTCCACATCAAGATAGTGATAGAAGAATCAACCCTTACATTCAAAGAGTTATTATATGTTCTCACCACTTAAATTGAAGCATAGAGGCGACTACCAGCAGCATGAGATTAAAAATAAGATGGCACAAGCTTTGTGGAAACGATGGTCGGCATAATATCTTCGCCAACTTCAACAACGGACTAAATGGAGAACCGTGCAACCAAATTTAGCAGTAAATGACCTGATGCTAGTAAACCACCGATCTCACGATGGAAATTGGGATGAGTTCTTGACACTCATTCCGGAAAGGATAACATGGTGCGAATTGCAACAATTAAATGCTAGGACGCGACGTACAAAGAACCAATAATAAAACTATGGAAGGTACCAATTGATGATCATTCATAGGAGGCTTTAACTATAAAATCAGTCTCACCGAGGACGTAGCAACCAATGATGCCAGTAGAACTGCTACAGAGAATTACAAACCATCGCCTAGACAACAATCACACCGCCGTGTCAAAACTATGGGAATGATGAACCACCTAGCGCAAGCCGTTCTCTCAGTGTATTGTCTGTTCGCACTCGTTAGCACCTACGTAGAAATTAAACCTTTCAACGAGTCTACAGGCATTTACTTCGAGAAACTAGGCAAGGTAGAAATTGTCTCTAAGGAATGGACTCTGGCAATTCAATACAACATGAGTAGCTATTGGGAAGAAATCATAAACTACAAGGTAGGTTACAATGAAGTACAATCAGTCTGTAAGCAGCTGTCTGGACTAAATGGCAATTCAGTAACCTGGTCACTGTTAATGAGTTGCTACTAAGCAGCAACAAGGAAAAAGATTGCGTGAAACGCGGTTTTGGAGATTTAACAGGTATCATACTTGGAGACATGTTCGAATCGCACGTGAAGCGAGGAAATATGAGGTTCGGATAAGCTCAATAACAACTAGTACGAATTATTGTCACTGATAAGGAATCAAACAACCTTGATTGCCAATACGGTAAAGATGGTAAAATATAATACAAACCTCACTGGCACATCAATAAACAACTTAATAAAGAGGCAGAACAAACTGGTCGGTGTTGATTGGCTTCCTCGAATTAACCCTAGTTTTGGATAATTTAAAGGATACACAAAAGGGCTTACTTGACTTGTAATACGATGCACATCATGGAAAAAATAGTTACTACAGCCCTCAATACTTGCGCCAAGCCAGTTAGAAGAGCAATTTTCATTGATTCGTCAACACGTGCCAGCTTCTATCACCCTTCCGGGACACGATATTTTTGATCTCGTGCACGTATACCAAATCATGAAAATTCGCAGTAGGGTAATGCAGCAGAGCATAATCATAGAAATTACTCTACCACTCTCATTCACGTGGGATTATACGTTCTTGTACCAGATACATCACGGTACTACTCAAAAACAAATTATCACATGGATTGAGTATGACTGACATCTGTGCCAAATGTCACATCAAAATAATCATTAGTGTTTAGTATACGCTTGTCTTTCTGAAGTACAAAAAGTGCATTCGCCGATTTTTACAATGAGTGAAATTATTCAACAAAGAAGTTCCATTAAATTTTGTGTGCGGAATCAATTTTGTGGTGCCGAAACGTTCAGAATGTTGCAAAAGGCCTTGGTGATAATTGTATGTTGCGATCAAGTATTTTTGATTGGTACAAATTGTTCAAAGAAGGTCGAGAACGTGTTGACGACGAACCACGTCTAGGACGGCCATCAACATCAACTGATGATCAACACGTTAATAAAATCAATGAATTGGTGCTCGAGAATCAACGATTAACAGTCAGAGACCTTACTGGCATCGTTGAAATATCGGAAGGAAAAGTGAAAACCATTTTGAAAGATCATTTGGGCCTAAGAAAAGTGGAAGCACGATTGGTTCCAAAATCACTCAAGTTTTTGGAAAAACAGCGTCGCGTTGACGTCTGTGAAACAATGTTTTCCGACTACCAGGATGTCATGAAACGTATTATAACTGGCGATGTATGTTGGTTCTATGCCTACGACAAGGAAACAGACGATCAATCAGCCGAATAACGTGCCAAAGGTGAGCCGAAGTTTTCTTCGATTATCGAGGTGTGGTGCACTCCGAATTCCTTCTGACCGGCCAAACTGTCAACATGGAATACTATTTGAGTGTTATGCGTCGTTTGCGCGAAGCTATTCGTGTTGAGTCAATTTAAGACATTAAACGTGAATCGCTACGCGCATTGGAGGCTATTCCGGAAATTGACTTTAACAACTGTTTCGAGGATTGGAAAAAACGTTGGTACAAGTGTATTAAGGAGGGGGGGGGGGATTACTTTGAGAGGGACGAAATAGATTTGGATAAATAAATAAAGAATTTTAAAATTATGAGCAAAGTCTTACTAGTTTTTGCCCACAGTATCATTTCGTTTTTAATTTGGTGTCTTTTAGCGACTTGCTTGTTGAGCGAAAATTTATGAAAACTGTATTTATACGATAAGGACCGATTTCTGGTAATCTCTGGTTTTATCTAAAAATCCGGTTTTAATTTTATCGTCTTTAAGGCAAAATTTTAATTTTTTTTTTCGTTTTCTTGGCTCCCGGACTAGCATTAAATGTCATTTTCGCGTGAGCAAATTGCCCAACAAATTGGGCTTAATCTTTATGAAAAGTTAAATTTTGTAATTTGAAAGACCAACATTTTTAGTTTACGGTAAAACTTAAAACATTATTTGAACAAGTTTTGTTTGAAAATTAATTTACAACCTTTTTGTTTTAATCCTTTTTCTTAAATTGTATTTACTTTCCATAATATTAGGAAAAACGAAAAACCTCCCGAATGTAGGCTGCCACTTTCGGGGGACCGAAATGTGTTTCCGTTAATGGAAAACAGTTTAGCGTCAAATTTCATCGCGATTAATTAATCCGTTGCCCGACTTTCTTTAACCACCAATACACATAAATCTCGAACACATCGCACATGAGTTCTAACGCGTTGTTGCTGAAACACATTATCCTTCGTTGTTGTGCGGACCTTGCAACGTGACCTAGTCATCTAATTCGGTTGAATTTAATGAATTCAATGATATGGTTAATACGAATCCGATATTCGCTTCGCAATTTTAATTACCCCAAAGATGGATTAATAATCTTTATTTCAAAATTATATAGCATTATACAGTCATTAGAGATCAGGGTCTAGTGAACGACTCCGAAATATGTTTAGAACGCAATAACCTTAGTTACCCTTTTAAGATGTTATTCTTGGCCCCAGGTATTTGAAGTGGGCAGCGATGAACCGAAATAGTCCGAAACTGTCCTGTTGAACCGTTCTTGAAAATTTAGTCTTTAACCTTATTCGAATCTTTTCATTCGTGGTCGGTTACTGAAAATGATTTACATTTCAAAAATATTTGAAAAATTAAAGCAATTTCCGTGAAAGTTTTCATTTCAGAACACTTATGAATTCCGAATTACGTAATCATTTAATTCGTCTACGGTGTATGGAGGCCGAATTTTAGTAAAACACAGTTTTTTTTTGTCAAAAATCGTAATTTCCGCTTAAATTTTAGAAACTTTTGAACCGATATTGTTGCAAATTTAGTCTAAACCTGTTTGTAGACAGTCGTTTTACTCATAAATAGCCAATACTATTCAAATTATTTGCAAAATACGAAAAATGTCTTCTGGCAACTGCCACTTCCAGTGGACCGAGTTTGGTGAAAAACTAAGACCTCCTAATTTAAAGAAAAGCCGTAAGTCTAAAGTTGTACCGTCTATGCTGTAAGTCATGACGAAATGGCACAGTGGTTAAAGCTAAGGCGTTTGGATCGGGAGGTACCGGGTTCGAATCGATAGGGACAGGATGCAAAAGGAAATTTTCATCATCAGATCAATATCTGTGATTAAAAGGAACACTACGATCCCTTATGGGCGCGCAAAACTCATGGGCCGACCCATTTTCAATGTTCAGTACTATAGGCTGGCATGGAGCTTGAAAGAAATTGTGTAAAGTAAGACGGGAACAATTAACCGCGAAAGAGCAGGGAGTGCCCAGAAAAAATTGCAAGGATTAATAAAAAAAAACTTTTAGTCTCCGCAGATCACGCACACACTTGGATTTTTTTTTACTTCAGCTATAAAGCGACTGATAAATCTGCTTTTGCCGGGGTCGACAAATTTTAATGTACTTTACTTTATTTTCGTAATAGGAAATAAAAGTGTGGCCTATATCCTTCTAAAATTCGGCGAATCGTTAACCGCTAAAAAATGAAAAAATTATTACAGTCATCAGAGATTTTTTAATAGTAAGATGTCAACTAAGTCATGGCTTTAAACGATTATTTTATTATTTAGGTATTATTTAGGTTGTCAAAATCATTCAACATCATCGACGACCCATTTGACTTTAATTTATAACCAGCTTTAAATAAAATTCTAAATAATTATCATTATGACACTAAGCATCCGGATGACAAAGCACACGGTGGCACTGCTGCAGTGATTAAGAGAAGACTAAAATATTATGAACTTATAAAATATGACAGCGATCATATCCAATCGACGAGCATCGGTCTGCAGGAATGGTCTGCAAATTGTGTGATATCAGCAGTGTACTGCCATTCAAAGCACGCTGTAAAAAATTGCAGTTTATTGATTATTTTGGTCAGCTGGGTAATAAATTTCTCGCGGAGGGTGATTACAGCGCAAAATATACTCAATGGGGTTCAAGACTAACAACGCCTAAAGGCAAACAACTTTATGAAGCTATAGTAGAACAGTCCCAGGATTTTGTATCTACCCGTAATCCCCGTATGTGCTGGTATGGATTGCTATGATCTGCCGTCTGATCATTCACCGATAATAGTAACAATGCGTACCGTTGTCTTAAAATCAGAAACACCGAAACGTCTGACAAACAAACGAACTGATTGGAATCAATATAGGAGACTAGTCGTACAAAGTTATTGAAGTGGCTGGAGAAAAGCTAAAAGATGCACTGGAAACATCAGCTGAAAAGGCTCCACTCATCAACAATTCTGAAAAAATTAATAAATTATTACATAATATCCGCAGTCGCTAATCCAGGAAAAATGGAAAATACGACGGCAATGGCAACAAACAAAACCGCCATTGATGAAATTAAATCGAGCCACCAAAACCCTGAAATTTGCGCTGCAGGAAGAAGAAAATCAATGTGTCCAGAATTATTTAAGTGAACTCTCGGCAACATAGAAGACTGATTATTCTTTGTGGAAGGCAACAAAAAACCTAAAAGGGCCTACAAAGTCGAATCCACCGATTAGACTACCTTACTAATTGGGCGAGAAGTGATGAAGTAAGTAAAAGTCAATGCTTTCGCTGCACATCTAAAGACGGTGTTTTCACCACACGAAGGAACTAAAAATATCGCGTTGCCTCACCAGTTGGATGATGATTCATCCTTTAAACCTACAAAGTTTGAATGGAAGAAAGTTAAGAACACAATCAAAACTTGCATTGGCTCGAGAAAGATGCCAGAATTTGACCTTATTACTGGAAAAATGATAAGGGAATTATCAGACAAACGCATAAAACAAATAACCAACATTTTGAATGCGATCATGCGAACTAGTCAAATGTGGAAGATATTATTGATCACAATGATGCATAAGCCTGGGAATAACGAAACTCAAATCTCGTCTTATCGTCCAATAAGCATGCTTCCCACAATCTCAAAGCTGTTTGAAAATATGTTAATAACAAAACTGAAATGAGTATTAGAAGAAACGCAAATTATTCTAGACCAGCAATTTGGGTTCCGAAACCAACATGGTACCATAAAGCAAGTGCATAGAACTGTAAATGCAATCAGACATACCTTTGAGGCAAAGCAATAGTGTTCTGCTGTCTTCATGGATATAGCACAAGCATTTGCCAAAATTTGGCACGATGGACTAATATACAAACTTAAAGCGCTTCTTCCGAAGAATATCCACTCAGTTCTGGCAAACTATCTTCTCCAAAGGCAAGACATGGTCCAACTAAATGGTGCAACAACTTCCCTAAATGATATAAGCGCAGGAGCCCTACAAGGAAGCGTTCTGGGGCCTATTTTATACTTGTTGTACACGGCAGACTTACCTGTTACGGACAATGTAATAATGTCAATATTTGCTGATGATACACCAAAACCCGCAAACAGCCTCAAGAGAAGTGCAAAGTCATCTGAGCAAAATTGAGAATTGCTCCTGCTCACCAGTACAATTAAACAGTGAATATATCCCTGAGCAAACCAAGGTCAAATACCTAGGCTTTCACCTCGATAGGCGGCTAACGTGGAAAGAACATATTGAAGTAAGTTTAACCAAATAAAAATAACATTTTCCAAAATGTATTGGCTGATAGGAAGAAAATCCAAGCTATCATTAGACAATAAGTTCTTTCTATACAAAGCGTTAATCAAGCCAATATGGACATTTGGTATTCAGTTATGGGGATCCACGAGTGCATCAAATAGAGAACTCCTGCAACAAACTCAAGCGAAAATACTCCGATGTATCGCTAATGCTCCATGGTATGTCCGGAATACTAACATACACGACGACCTTGGTATTAAAACCGTTAAAGAAACAATCAAGGAATTCAGTTCGAAATACTACTGAAAACTTCAGGGAAATCCCAACGAATTGGCCCGGAATATACTAAAACACCCGCGATTAAATCGACGGGTGAGGAGAGCAGATCCACTCGGATTAATGAACCAGTAAAATCATTAAATGTGTAGATTACGCTTATATGTAGGATCTAAATTAAATTGTGAACACTAATATTAAAATTTACATTAGTTAAAACTTAAAAAATTGTATTAGCTATTTAAGATTTGAAGACTTCTTCTTAGTTTCTTATGCAGAAAAATTCAAGAATAAAGCCATTGGCAATATTTAAAAAAAAATAAAAAAATCATGGGCTAACATGCACTAATACTATATGGAGTGCGAAGCCCCCCCCCCCAACTTTACTACCAATAGAATCAGAACACGGCCACTGTACGTTAACTTGTCGACTTACGTGCAAGGCCTCGGCCAGATCCAAATTTGTTCGTATTATAAAAAAAATTTTATAATTGTAGATCTAATAGTAATTTCCTTTTCAATTCCCACCTAAAATATTAATTATTTTTCTGGTTTCGTATCCCAAGCAGTGTTTTCGGTAGAGTAGAAAATGCGGTTCATTTAAGCACATACCACATCCAATTTGGAAAAATATTTTCCCATTTTCATTTTGCATCTGTTTGTGATTTTGATTACGTTAACATTTCTAACGTATTTTATGCTAATTGGGAAAATCCTTCAATTTTGTTTGGCTGCACCACCAAAATTACCCATTCGGCTGTTTATAACCCGCATTGTTTAGACTCGCGTACGGAAATGGGTATGTCATTCATGAACATCAAACGTAAAATAAAATATTCACTGGTGAAATGGTATAAGGAAAAATGTCACAACGTCATTTTCAATTTACTCTCGTGCAACAAGAAAATACGGAACACATCCCATTATACACACACGTTTGTTTACAACAAGATGATTTATATAAGGAAACGTATATGAATACATATTCCGTACAAAAGATGAAAAGATTTGAACAACACCACCGCCGCTAAGAAGTACAGGGGGAGGAAATGTTTTTCATAAAATATGAAAAATTGGTTGATATTATTTATGGTAACAGGGTGGCACTTAACTAGTAAATTCGTATATTATTTAATACCGAACAATAGCTTTTAGTACATACTGTTGTCTTTGTATTTATATATTTATTTATGAGTGTGCTGGAAGATGATGAATTTTCGCTAGAATAAATGTTTGAACGTATATTAGATGACATTACGACGAAAATTAATAATCACAATAATATTAACAGAGCTTTTCCGTTGATTGAATATAAACTGGATAAGCTTTTGTTGAGTAATTTTTCTAACTTTCGTATTTTTTCCTTTGTGCCGTATTAAGTGTATTAAATTTTATGTTTATATACCCTGATAATAATTAATTTGCAGTTAAGGTGATGAAAGTAAATGAAATTACTTTTCTAATTTTTAATGATATGTAAATTAATTTTGTATTTTCCCCCAGTTCTTCGAAACTTCGAAAAGTATATTTCATAATAATTTCGGAGTACGGGATTGAAAGCCTCCACGAAGTATTCATAAATGGATATGGGCGTACTCTGGGCAATGTTCTTTAGAACGAACGGTTGGAGCATCCAATCCATTCGCAGTAGTGAAGCAGAATAGCTAGTCAATCAAAACTATGAAATGGTACCAACGAAAGGAAATAATACCCCAGGTGGTACACCAATATCAACACCTTTGCCAATCATTTCCATTTTTGTTCTTTAATTTTTAGCGTTAAATTTGTTTGCTGAGAATGGTTGGTTAAGGCTAAGCATATGACGTCATTTTTTTTCCTCTTCTCCTAGTTAAGTTAGTTAAGTTACAAATTGCTCAGCTTCTTGTTTTGATTTTTATTCGTGTTCGTAATTTAATTTTTTTCCTGATTAAATGGATATTTTTGAATTTCAAAATAAGTTGGTTTTAATTGTTAGCAAGTATAATTTTCACAATTTCGGATTCAATTTTTAAGTCGTTCGCCAATATTTCGCATTTCAGAATGAGATAAAGTGTTGCAATTAAGGATGAGACATAGGTAAGTGAGGTGAGTAGGCCCTGTCTGTAATTCATCGAGTTATTAAATTATGTTGTAGTTTACCATCATTGTACAGATTCATATGTGGTCAAGCAAGCACCTATTAAACCTTGACACCCCCACCCCCAATCTCTGAGCTTCAGCCAGCAGGAAAATGACCACATCAAAGCTCTTAATAGGTGAACAAAAATTTTCCGTAGTGAGTGGCATTTAAGTTTGAAAAGAGTTTACTCTGGACCCCTATGCCACACCCTGCTCGTTACAGGTGGCCCTATGGATTCTGGGGAGAGCCATCTATTGCGTTATCAGGGAACATCGAATCCCTTCCAGAGATCAAATTTACATAGATCAACGAGAAAGAAAAATAGAAGCAACTCGGTAGCTGACCAAGCCGATGCTTTTTCTACGTTATAACTAGATGTACTGCACAAACATTACACGAAATAAGTGATGCGACCGGAAATTTTACTTTGCAAATAGCCGAATCTAGTAACAGAACTATTGATCTAGTAAAGTAGAATATAGATGTCTTGGCGAGACTATAGAGCATATGAAAACCTAAAAATAAATCAGGACTCAAAAGAAGATTGCGATATAGGAAGCATTAAACCAGACAAACTCATCTATTCCACTGATGCAGATGAATTACAAAGAGAGACGGACTGGATCATACAGAAGAAAAAACACTCCAGGAAGAATAAGACGAGAAAATCTGAATCGTCACCTGAGACTGAGCAATTAAATGGTAGGGAGCAACCTAGTCCAGATTCAAAAGATGTTCTACTCTTAGCCAAAAAGGTAGTAAACCTACCAAGAACATTTCACCAAGTTTGATGCAACCGAAAGAAAAATCACTCCCACCAATAAATATTGCGGGTGTAACCAGTTTCCCAGAAATTCAGTCACTGATGAAATCGGTTACTGACAAATACTATAAGGTAACAGCGCTAAACAATCACATTTGGAATTAATATTCTGGACTCAGATACTTATAGAACCTTATCAATGAAATTGAATGCTGGAAAGTATGGTTCACTTACGAGAACAAACAGGCCCGACCTATAAAATTTATGGCAATAGGTTTGCATCACACTTGCTCAAGCAACGAAATAATGGAAGACTTACAAAATAAAGATCTGAAAATACTAGATGCTGTGAATATTGTTAAAAAAGAGAGAACAGAAATCCAGGAAGGAAACCAAATCAGTAAAAGGGTACTCCCTCTTTTTATGCTGGAATTTGACAACAAAGATAATGTTCAAAACGTTTATGGAATGAAAGGAATTCTTCAAGTGCAGGTGAAAATCGAACCAATGAGGAGAACCACAACACGCATACCCCAATGCAAGAAATGCCAGGCATTTAATCACACCTCAAGATAATTCGGTCGGGATCCAAGATGTGTAAAATGCTAAGGTAATCATATTGCCAAGGCATGTACAATAGGGAGAGATGTTCCAGCCAAGTGTACAAATTGTAAGGGTCAACACCCGGCTAATTATCGAGGCTGTGACGTTGTTAAACAACTACAAAAAATCAGAGATCAAACAAGAAATCAACCGCAAAATCACAAAAGTCGAATAGTTCAATTATTAAATCAGATGGATCAAAACCCACAACCAAGCAACACAGGGCAAAGAAGTTCACTTGCCCAGGTAGTGAAAGGTCTGGGTTCAACCAAACATATGGGCTCCGAAGCTAACCAAATTATGGAAAACATTATGAACAGCATTGCAGCTCTTACAATGCGGCTAGATGACCAAAGTAATCTGAACAACATGATACTTGATCAACTGAAGAAAATGCAACTCCCTAAACCCAATGCAACAAAAAATAGCAATCTGGAATGCGAATGGGATAGTCTTTCATATTCGCGGTCATGAATTCAGTAAAAAGATGATGTAAAGCGGGGTCTCGTTTAATTTTTTTCTCCTTGACCGATATTATGGACATTGCTGAATTATATGGCCCTCCCCTCTCCGCTTTTCGAAATGGCAGTTGTACTATACATTTTCTATCACTATAGCTCGCTTGGTTGTGATCACGAACAGTTTCTCAAATTTTTGCTATTCTGCTGTAAGCTGCGAAGCTGGCTCGATTTTCCAGAACATTCGTGAATTGTCGTCTACGTTCATATGCAACAAACACGTTGATTTCGTGGTATTTTCACGCTCATGGCTTTCGCTCATGGATTTCAATGAAGTTTTTTCTGCTACATGTCGATCGCTCAACTTGATTTTTTCGCATTGCGTAATTTGCTAGTAAATTTGGGTAGCGAGAAATTTAGAGTCAGCCAGCAATACATTTTTCAATTCGTCCTAATTGGATATTTTGCCTCGTAATATTGAAGCTGGGCTGAAATTTTGGGAATTATAAAAGAACATACCTTCAATTCTATTAATCTTGAAACTGCCTAATTTTACATCTCCTGACCCTTCCATTAAAAGCCTTCCGAGAACTTTTAATGAAAGGGTTATGAGATGCAAAATTAGGTAGTTCAAGAGTAGCGGCGAAATTGTCAATAAAGCCGCTCGATGGAGAAGAACACTTCCCAACACTTCTACTAACAGTTTCTGAGACATCAGTTCTCTTTCCAGAAAACGCAAAAACCTCGTTTAGTGTTGGAAAGTCCTTGTCCACTGTTTATTGAGTCCATAAGGGTGCAGGCGTTCCGCATTGGATCCGATAGCTTCAACTAATGAAGATGGTTGATATGAGGCAGTTTAAAAAAGTTTGAATAAACGCGTAGACAGTAGCTGCTCTCTATCATATTTCTGGATCAATTTCTGTAAGGCCTCAATGCATTTCGCTTTAGTACCGCTGAAATGTCGCTATTGGGTTGCAGCTTTACCCCGCACGAGGCCTTTTAGGTACTGCAACTTCTATTAAGAATGTTAATTTTGGGCAGCTTAATTGGCTAACTGCTGCCGAATTATCCATTATGGAAGTCACAAACCCTTCCTGTATACTACGCCTCCTTAAGGCCAATCAATTTGGTCATAATTGAGAAATGTTATTCTTTCACCTCTGGCAACGTTGAAGTTTTTTTCAGGATCGAGTTGGAATATTTGTTTCTCGCTATCCCTAAATTGCTCGGGAAACATTTTGGCCACGTTTTATTCTTACTTAGAGCGCGTTGTCGTTTCGTCGGGGTTCCGTTCTGCGCCCATACGTACGTAAGTAATCGAACTATGCTGCTTTTCAGGCTTGATCGAATATTCCTCATCGATTTTTTTTTAGATTAATGATAGAAATTTTTTATTAGCATTAAATTACAAACTTGATTTATATGTTAACTTAAATTCTAATGTCCCATAGGGTTACCTGAACTCAGGTTGTATTTTATACTAGTTTTTTAGAAAAATCTATACAATAAATTTTTTTTGAAGATTAAAAATGCTGAAAACAATCCTCATTCGATTTCTTTTTGTATACCTTTGCGTATCATTTGACTAGATTAAATGAAGGAAGGCCGGCTGTTATCCTTTAGGTAAAAGTCGGTTGTTTAAGGATACATTAGCACAAGAGGAAAAACCTAACATGCATTCCTTATAGTTTAAAACAAACTTATTAAATAATGGTTATTATATTTCAATTAATTATGATATCTAATCTCTATCTAAAGTTTATATATTACGATTATTTAACCACCAGTACCTTTGTGTGGCTTTATTATATTCCTTTAGATCTTTGTTTGATAGGCTTGTACTAAATCTAATCATACTTGTATCGTTAAAATGTTGTTGATTAAAGTTTTTAATATTATTTCTTCGAAAAATATGATAAATGATTGGAACGCCAATTTCGTTTTGTATGTATTTGTTCGCATCTAAATAAATAAAGCATTCTGGAGGCGGGAAGCCAGATTCTATATAATTTTTGTATGTAGTCATGTCAGTTAAGTAAGGTCCATATATTAAAGAGTTCTCTCGATTCAAGCAACAACGTTCTATGTGTTGTCTTATTAATTTAATTATATGTGAGTCTATTCGTAATATGTTAGCGTAATTGTATAATTTTTTATTTGGTATATATTCTTGAAGGTTATGTAACTTCCTGTATTTGGATGTGCATGCTCTTAAACACCTCCGTTCTATCACTCTAAACTTTTCCATACATGAGCTGCTTACATTATACCAACAAGCCGCCGCGTAGGTTAATATTGGTCTGATGAGTGCTGTATACGCTGTTTTTTTCACTTTTTGATTAATATGTTTCGAGAAAAAGAGTTTGTGTAACATATTAAATGCCACATGAGCCTTACTGATTTGTATTTGAATATGTTTATTGAAATATAAATACTGATCTAAGTTAACTCCCAGATATTTTACAAGTATTTGCTGTTTTAATTCTACCCCGTTTATTGTTATTTTTAGATTTTTCCAATTTTTCCTTATATTACGGTTTGAAAAAGATAAAGGACGACGAAATATTATAGTTTCACATTTATTTGTGTTGATTTTAATCTTCCAATTATTTAAGAAATTGTATATAAATTCAATAGCTCTTTGTAAATTTGCCTGTATTCTAAAAATATTATTATCCGAAGAGTATATTATCAGATCATCAGCATATGCTAATGTCTGGCATTTTGATGAGTTCAGTAATGGGTCTTGTAATAACCGTGTAATATAGAGTGAGAATAGTATGGGTGCTAGAATAACACCTTGTTGCAATCCGTTATACAGCATAAACTTATTTTCGGTGACTTCTTTACAGTTTGTTACGCAAAATTTTCTTTGGTATAGAAACTCGATTAGTATCAAAATTATACTAGTATTAAATTTAAATTCATTAAGTACAAAAATAAGGCCATCTAACCAAACCGAATCAAATGCACGTTCAATATCTATTAACACCGCACCCGTAATTCTATTGTGGTTGAAATTTCTTGTTACATCGGAGATTAATTTAACCAGCGCATGTGTAGTTGCGTGTCCCTGTCTAAAACCAAACTGGTTATCTGGTAATAATTGATTTTCATTTATATGTTCAGTTATTTTATATAAAATATTTCTTTCAAAAACCTTAGCAATATTAGGAACTAAATTTATTGCTCTATAGTTCTCGCACATATTCGGGTTCTTCTTTAATTTTAATATTGGTATGATTTTCGATATTTTCCACCATTCTGGTATGTATAAATTATTTATCATGTTGTTGAACAGTGAACAGTATTCAAATACTAAATTCTGTGATATATATTTCAGAGCGATGCTTGGAATTTGATCAATTCCAGAAGATTTTTTATTATTCAAATTTTTAAAAATTCCTAGGAGTTCTTCTGGATTTATAAATAATATATTATGTCGATTAATTTCTAAGTCATCAGCTTTTTTTTTCGTTATTAAAGTTTGTTTTCTGACTTTCTTGAGGCTTTAATAATTTAAATTTTTGCATGGTCATTTTTGTTGCATTATTTAATGTAGAATTAATGTTCGATTTAGATTGTTCTTCTATATAGGTACCAATTAAATTTAATTTATCTAAATCATCAGTAACTTGAATAACATTTTGGTTTATTTGAACCGTATCATTGATGTTTATATTAGATTTTATGAATATATTCATGTTGCTAGTATTCAATTTATCCACATTTAGATGTTCAATATTCAAAGGTTGATTATTTTTAAAAATAGATTTTATTTGTTTAAACATATTATGTTGATTATTTTGAACATTGAGTTTTTCTAACTTATTTCGCCAATATTTGTTTACTTGTATATTTATATTTTGTTTAATTAGATTTCTGATATTATTTAAGACTGATTTTAAATGACTTATTTGATTAATTATATTGGGGGAGGTTAGATTGAAAAAATGAATTCTTTTAACGTTTTTTATTTTAGTTATTACTTTTGAGTTTAAATAATTTATTTATTAGGTGATTACAATATCTATCTTTAAGAGTTTTGAACTTTATCAATTTTGGTGCTGTTTCTTTCATTGATTCAATAATGATCTTGTTAATTATTTCCAGATAATGGTCAATTTCATTATTCGATAAATTGCGATTATTTGGGACCATTTGTGTAACTTCCTTTTCACTAATATATTTATTATAATTGTTTGTTACTGCTTTCTGGTAACTTAGCCAATTGATACCATTTAACCAAATATTTTGATGTTTATTAATTTGAGGATTTTGTAGGAATAAAATTTCATCTGAGTTTCTAGTAAAGTTAGTTAAATTGAGTTCAAATTGGATTGCCCTATGATCACTTTCATATCGAATTGTAGATAGTGAATTTGATATTTCTAGTCTACTGTCGTGGAATACTAAATCTAGAAAAGAATTATTCGGGATGTAGGTGGGTTTATTAGAATATTTCAAGATTAATTTATACCAATTTGAATTATTGTCTAACCATAATCTTAGTGCAGTTCCTCTTGTGTTGTCATTTGTATTGTTCCATGTTGTATGTTTCGCGTTAAAATCTCCCGCTAATATAAAATAGTTATTTGGGTTCTGTAAATTTAATTTATCGAAAATTAGTTCCCAATCCGTTAAAAATATATTATTTTGACTATTAGGAGAGTAGCATGAACCTATTATTAATTTGTTTTGTTGGTTATCTAGCTTTAGTTCAATCGCCGTAATCTCTATAGAATTTAATTTGTATTGAAGAAAATTTAGAATTTTAAATTTAAAAGCTTTTTTTATAAGAATTGCCGTTCCGCCACCCGCACAATTCTCTTTATTACGATCTGTACGAATAATATTATAACCATTAAATGATATTTTATGTTTTTTATTTAGTTTTGTTTCATTTATCAATACTAAATCAGGGTTATGTAACTCTAAAAAAATTTCGAGATTAAGTCTTCGGTTAATAGCTACTATCGAATTAACGTTAATAGCGACAATTTTAAGATTTGTAATTATATTATTAAGCCTAGGCATACAAAAAGATATTGAATTATATAAGAGAATCATTTTGATTCATAATTGTGGTTAAGATTTTCATTATCTTATCCATTTTTTTATCATTTTCTATCATATAGTTTTTAAATAAATCTAGATTTATATTGTCTACATTATTGTAAATATTTTTATTATAATTTAAGTTAGTTCGTTCATCATCTTTATTAAGTATGTTACCTTTATTTCCGGTAGAAGTATGGAACAGATCCGCAAACGAAACTCCATTCTGATAAAATGAATTAAATTTATAGTTATCAAATTTTTTTTTATTCTCTAATTCTGTCTTTTTGTTTTTAACTTTGTCTAGTAATGACTTATATACGGGGCATCCTTTATAAGATGCCGGATGACCTTCTTGTTTGCAATTAATACAGAATGTAGTTTCTTTTGCGATTCCTTCCATTTCAGCATTCGATGATGTAGTGTTCCTGAGTGTCAAACATTGTCCTGGAGTGTGTTGGTTTTTGCATTTTACGCATCGGTATTCCATTCTACAATTTATTGATACATGTCCGTATCGTTGGCAGTTATAACATTGTATTATTGTTTGTCGCTGTAGTGGTTCCCAAACTATTCGTTGATAGTTTATAATTTTAATTTTAGTTAATTCCCTCAAAGAGCTGTCTGCTGTTAATTGGATTAAGTAAAATGGTAACTTTTTTTTATTTTGTTTTGATGCCGATGATTCCAATTGAATGACCTTTATAAATTTTAGCTGTTGTGACTGATAGCATTCATTCAGTTCTTTCAACAGTTCGTCAACGTTTTCATCTTCTGACAAACCTTTCATTACCATTTGCTTTGTTTTGTTTTCCTTTAATGAATACGTATAAAGTTCTGTTTCTGATTTTTTAAAATCTTCCATTAAACGATTATAGCTGTTCATTGATTTAGTATACACAATGTGTTTATTTCCTCGAATTTTTTTAATTTCTGCATCTGTTACATTTGCTGCTCTTATTATTGTTATTGTATCTGTTACATTTTGATACAAAATATTAATTGGAGGTGGTTTTTGTATTAACATCGATTTATTATTTTTATTATTTAAGTTAGTTGTTGTTTCATTGTTATTTTCATTATTGGTTTCCGTTATCTTTGGTTTTGTAATAATTTTATTAATTTCGATACGGTTTTGTTGTGATTTTGATGATGCCATTGATTTAGTCGAAGGCATGTTATAACGATCTTGAATTTCTTTTTTATGTTTTTTATTTTTATTTTTAATTGTAGTAAATAAGTCCATATTAATTTCATTACTTGATACATTTTCACTATCATTATAATTATTACTTTTATCATTTTCATTTATAAATCTATTACTAAAATATTCGTCTGTAATATCATCACTGTCACTGTTATTTACGATAATACTCTCGAATCTGTTATTCGTATCAACGTTTGCTTGTACATTATTGTACATTTTTGTTTTAAATTCATTTAGCATACTTTGCAGGTAATAAATTTTATTTTTTAGTTGTTCATTTTCTTTTATCAAGGCACTTGTGTCTTTCTCTGTATCACTATCCATATATTTACGTTTAGTTTGTTGAAGCACTACCGTTTTGTTCACTGTTATATTTGGATCACTATCAGAAATTGAGTCTGTTTGACTCATTTCTCCGTCTGAACGCTCACTCATCACTTTATAAAAATAGTTGGAATCACTTCACTATGACTTAAAACCTTTAAATACTATTAATTCTGTATAGTATTTAATATTATAAAATATATTATATAATAAATTTTTAGTATTAACGGCTTTTATTTATTATTAAAATACTATCGAAATAATATTTTTTTTTTATAGGTATTATAATTTTTACGTGTTTTCACTTTGACGATCAAACTCGTTCTCCATTCCTCATCGATTCTACCTCTGCCATGATTTAATGTCGCCTCGCTGCATTACACTCACTTTAAACACGCATCCACTTTATTACTAACTTTGCACTCAATTACGATATCATGATGATACGCGGATAAGTTTTTTTTAATAAATGGGTTACTTTTCAATGGTGAACGCTAGACATACGCACTGTTAGATGATGCCTACTAGCATACACCCAATACGTTTTTTTAAATTGATATTGACTATTCGTAGTTCACTCCGAATCAAAATCAAATTATAGTTATGAATGAACCCACCAAAAAAAATTATTGATCTAATTACAGGCCATCTTGGCTTTGCTGAACACACGTGATGTCTATATGCTGCACCATACAATAAATTCCACTAGGCAGTTATTGAAATTTTAACAAGCATATTGACGCTCGCCCTTTAAATACACATATATGACGTGTCACGCAAGTTTCCCAGAAAACTCATGTTACATATGTGTGCACAAACTACTGAAACTTTACACGTCTATAACTTTGGAATGGTTTGTATTATGATTATTTGCTTTTCGGCGTAGTTTTTATGAGTATATGACACACATTGGTGCGGTCTCATTATTCGTTTTTTGTGTAAATATAACGAATCTGAATTGGACTCCAACGACAGTGAGATATACTTTGAAGATTTGGACAGCAGCTTTCGCATCTATCACACTTACAGCATGTCATCTGAATGCTCAGTGGAAATTGACTTGCAAGATGTACCAGTTCGAGAAAATATTGCTGAAAATGACAATGATTAGTGGTCTGATGTTGAGCGTGACTCAAATATAGTTTTTACAAGTATAAAATTAATATCCATAGATCTACCACCAACCGGCCAACAAGTGGAATATTTCAGGAAAATATTTGACGATGTGTTGCTCTAGCAAATACGAGTTAGTTGGTAATGCACTAATGCACTTGCTAAATTCATTATTGAGTATAAGCCACTATCAGCAAATTCAAACCTTCGCTGTTGAAAAGATGTGACCAGTATCGAATTGAAACACATGCTCACCTTATGTCTAGTGAAGCCTATAAATATAAAACGGAATCAAATTCTACGGATTATGCAATCACGAAATTTTTTTTAATAAATTTGATTATATTTACCGGAAGACGCACGGTGTTTAACGAGAAAGGGCATGCATTTGGGATGTTGTTGAATTAATCAAGAAATATTTGGGCAAACAACTTACATTGTAGATGGATAATTACTACTGCAGTCTTGACCTGGCATAGTACTTGGTGAATAAACAAACTAATATCTGTAGAACACTACGTTCAAACAGGAAACGCGATCCCCTTCAGCAAACGTTATCGTGTTAAAAAGGAAAGACAAGCAAAACGTTCTGATGATTTCTACCAAACACAAAGCCGAGCTTGTTAATTTACTAACAAAAACAAATAATTGGTCGACTATAACGCTAATATATCAGGAATCGATAGCACAGATCAAATGATTTCGTATATGCTTGTCCAAGGCATTCAGTACGATGGTACATGAAATTTATTTTTCGCATACTGGACGTAGCAATATGAAATTCGTGTTAGATATAACAAACGAACCCAACAGCGACGATTGCTGCATCTAGAATTTAGAGAAAACTTTATTATCTCGTACTTAGGGCAGATTTTAGCCCAGCAAAAGAGCCAGCGCGTTACCTAAGCATGGCAGGAGGTGCCGCATATGTTATAAAACTGGTCTGCGAGTGAGTTAATCGGTTTATGGCCATATTCATTCTTTCGACTTTGGCATACCCAATAAAAATTTTGAACTTTTTTTTTATTAAATTGAAACTGAATTACGCTGAATTACGAGTATAATTTATATTATTAGTTAATTATTATTTAACTCTTTAGAAATATAAACCTGATGTACTAAACTTTGTTTTTACATCTTAAAATAATTTACGTTCCACCTAAACCTCATGTCACACATGTGTGTCCTATTTATTATGAAAATCAAATAGTCAGGTGGAGGCAAGCTTTCCACAACTCACGACACATATAGGTGCCATAGAATTGTTATTACGAGAGTTTCTTCCGAAAATCAAAAATACGTTTGAGGGGTTCGTGTTAAATAAAATTTTAGAAGTTCATGATGCCGAATATACCTTAATCGTTTTGAACTGAAATTGGGATCTTAATATATGAAGTATGGATAAGGCTGAATATGGTTGCGCCTACTGAAATACGATCATTTCCTAACCTGAACAGCCATTATTTTTATAAATGGAAAACGATTAA